>JAODUP010000009.1:1142500-1380000 GCA_025642065.1 Paralvinella palmiformis
TGACTGATATTTGAGTTGTTTAGACTCGGCGTTGGTTACATCTGGACATATGACCGACTTCTTCCAGAGTAAACAACCTGAAGGTTTGCAGTACGGTACTCTAATCTCTGGACCACCGGAATGTCCTTCATTATTCAGTCAAACAATTCAACAGTTCCACACGTCGTCGGTGACATCTTAGAAAGCCATTGATTATCTTGTTCAAATCGAATGATATAGTGTAGTGGTGGATACTAAGCAAGGCCTAATTGAGCCCCAAACCTTAACAGACCTGACCGAATCATCATAACTAATTGCGTATTGACCTATCACTAGCCACTATCTATCAATGCATGTAACTAATTGTAATTAGTGAAAAACTTAACAACATCGGATCTGTGTCTGATTCTAAATACATCACTGAATATTTATAAAGATCATATGTAGGATAAGTTCAAGTTTTCTTCGTTGACGGGTGTCCCAGCCCGTAAATTATAAGGATCTAGGGGGTCTGCTCCTGAGACATAACCTTACAACAAATTAATCAGCATTCTATTTAAATATAATGAAGTTCAGTAGAAACTTCAAGATTATGATGGTATTCTAGTCCAGTAACAGACTGGAAGTAAATGGTACTCAGATAAAATTGCCCAATATAATATCAAGCATAACATAATGTAATACAACAATATACTACAGTATGACATAATTCCACGTATATTGTATCAAGTTGTAACCTTTCAGTGGGTTAACATGCCCTTTGTTTTGCTAGATTAGCATGTAGACTATATCTGCTTTATAAATTAATTAGGGTTAAATAATTAGTTCGATAAAAGGATCTGGATTCACTTCGAAATTAACTTCTCTATTTTTGTAAAGGTCACATTTAGTATCAAAGACGGTGCAAAGTGCTCCTGTCGTGGAATCCCCACATAACAATAACCCAGATCAGATTATTGTTTTAGAATGGTAGAAAAAAGACCCACATTAAAACATGTTGGAGAGTACAGAAAGAAATCACATTATCTTTACATCTTCGGGACGTCTTTTTCACCTTTGTAATATGCCCAAGTTTATTTATATAGCTATGTGTTATCCATGTGTCACTTAGAAATTCGGGAGCGAGAGTTGCAACAGTCATATCAGATTTAGCTGTTCTTCAGTGGAAGTATTTGTCTTCTAACTGTACCTGCTGAAGGCAGTGGGGACCAGTTACTAAATGGAACTCCATATAGTCTTCATATATTGGGATTATGTTAAACATACTACGTTATTACTAAATAATAACTGCATAAATTAACTGCTGGTATAGTATTATGTTTACCGTTTCACTCTGGGAGTATTTCCTGTGGGATTTGTACGGTGGAATTTAATTCAGACAATGTGTTCCTGCACTTTTTTATACTCTGGGATTCTGTCAAGTATTCATGGAGAATGATATATACAGGAACTCGAGATTTAAATGATTGATAAAAATATTAGGTATATACGCCTTGTTCAGATATCACTTATAAGAACGACAAACATGATCTAATTCTAAATAATGTCATATTAGCGGCTACGGGTACAGTAATGTTGTATAGCATATGAGAAGTACGTGGGTTCTTGAGATAAACTTCATTTGCGGCTTGGTAATACGATTTTTAATGCAAGAACCAAGAACATTGCACATATTAATGAGGGCTACATGTATATTTCCGTAAGTTGTGGTTTCCTGGATCTAGTTCTTATAAGGTCGCATATGGCCTAATATTAGGCTCAGTCATTGAACATTTGGCTCAAGTGAGCGAAGGCGCCCTCTTCCTACCAACCACGTACATGTTGTTTAATAATTAAACAATCCACACACACACACACACACACACAAACATAACCACGTGGCCACAGCAATCGACCCAGTTCACCATGCCTAGAGGATGGGCCGACTCAAAACTTAACAAACTGTCCTTAGGTGAGATTAGGCTGACCTATGGAATAACTCACTGCCAGAATACCTAATGACTAGGGCCCTGTTCAGGATATTACAGTTGCCTGGTCTATCGTGGACATTTACATTATAGCGCCATCGTCAGCTTCCCGGTGGTATGCAAACTGATCCAAAATAATTCAAATCCCTCAAACATATACTAATTTATTACTAAGTGGGTGCCTTGATTCAAACGGAGGGACCTCACATTCTAATTTCATACTATAATACTAAGCCAAGTAGTCCCCCACCGCTAGATAACATCACCTGAAAACAAACTGTGTGCTTATCTCTTCGACTTTTACTGTTCCTAACAATGCACGCTACTCCCGACATTGTTGTGGAATTTTATTTATACATAAAAAGAACGCTAGGAGGTTAATGTTTCACATTGTTATCACTCCGTTATCACGATATCTCGTAACAAACGACTTGTGTTCAGCATCAAAGGCTATTACATTTTAATGAGGTACAGGTAATACTGTCGTCTGTGCTAAGAGCGTCTAGACAAACGGAAAGATGGTCACTGTAGAGAGGTATTTGCTGGAGTAGGTTATCTAAGTATGTAAATTATAAAACTACGTCTGAAGTATACTTCGGGTAATATTCAAATGATATAAATATCAAAGCAAGACGGTGTGTAGAATAGTAGTACAGGGGAAGATGAACAGAAAATAGACAGACAGATAGGTAGGGAGGTAAATTGACATTACACTTTTCTTACGTATGTCGCGGTTCTCTGAACGTAAGTATAGGTGTCTGCATAAGTGCATAAGTGGTTGATAGCGTGCGTTTATAAACTGCTTATTCATTTAACCTGTCGTTTTAGCTTTAATATACCAACCTGTAAACAAATGTAAACATAACACTCTCTTCTAATAACACTGATATATATATATATATATATATATATATATATATATATAACACACACACACACACATATATATATATATATATATATATATATACCCTTAACTTGTTTCAAGCCACAACAGATAACACAGTTATTACTATTGCACAATAGAGGCGATGACATCCGTATATCAATCACCACAATTTCTTTTCTTGTTTGTATATAAACCAGCCATTCTACATGCACTAGAAACCATTCTAACATCACTTAAACCGAAGTGCAGTAAGTGACACACAGACAAAAATATCACATTTTTGACGCAAGTTATCAGCACCGAAGCATCCCCGAAGAGAAGAGCTGAAGACATTTGTTTAAATTAGCTTATTTCTTAAGTAGCGCTCCAGTAATATTTCTATATGCATTTCTTTTTGTAAAAGATGTTTGTTGAAGGACACTTTAGTGTATTTTGCACTAGTTTCATTGTAACTAATCTCAGACCTATTTCGCTTCAGAAAATTTGTTGTTGTTGTTATTATTATTATTATTATTATTATTATCAGCAGCAGCATTAGTATTATTAAAATTACTATTGGTGGTTGTTGTAGTGTTAAAAGTGTTAGTGTTAGTAATAGAAGCAGAAACAACAACAGTTGTGAAAAAGCAGACTATAGTAGTAGTAGTGGAGATAGTAATAGAACAAGCAAAACAACAACAACAATAATAATTATAATAATAATAACAGTTGTAAACATAAGGCTCAAATAGTAGAAGTGGGGGTACTATTAGTAGTATTAGGAATAATAAAGGTATATCAGTATTGCTAACAATATGGTCAACAATAGAAGTAACACAAGTTCAAGCAGCTGTAATTCTTAAATTCTGCTATAACGGGATGGGCCCTTCTCTAAAAGCTTTCTTCTCTCAGTTGCGGGAAAAACGCGCAAAGGCGCCAAATTACTACAAACTGGCCAATAATTTGTTTATATAGTAGATGGTTTATTTTTGTTAAGTTTTGAGTTAAGTACCGTTTGATGGAGTACAGGTGTTGTAGTGGATGTTAGGAGCAGAGCCAAGCAAAGGAGAGCCGCTCGACGTCGATGTTAACTTGTCGCTTTCATATCACATACGGTTGCTTGCCTTTCGGGTATTTTTCAGCGATAGGCCCCTCGACACGATGTTACCTGTGTGTCGTACCTGGATGGCTTGCCTTTATGTCATCATCTCCTCAACAACAACAAAAAGATATCAGTTTTATTCGGCGAATTTTCCCTCGGGCGTTGCAATCTATCTACATCGTCAGATCCTAAGTGTTAAGTGTGACTTTTGTCAAAACATTTCACTGTTGCTCTGTATTTCTGCCCGTCTGCCTTTTGTGTAACTGCTTGTTTGTCTGTCTGTCTGTCTGTCTGTCTGTCTGTCCGTCTAACTGTCTGATTATCTACCTTTATACCACTCCTGAAAGGTATCCCTTTCTTTCTCTTGTTCTCCCACCTAATCCCCATTTTCTATCCCTCATTTCATAGTTCCATGTTTATTATGCATGAAGTAGCTTGAATAATCATCCTAGTTAATTCACTTTTCACCCCGGAAACCTTTTAGTATTTGTCAAAATTAATTTATTAATCAACCATTCACTCAATCAGTCAGTTAGTCAGTCAATCACCTATCTGACTGTTCTTTGTACATAATTTCATTTGGTTTATCCTTTATGCTATCTCTGGATCACTCACGATATATATTGTTAATGGATCTATGTTGCACAAGTCCGTATATCAGAAGGTTAAATCTTTAGGACAAAACAGATATTATCAAAAAGCTAAATGTTAATTATAAACCATTAAACTCTATCGGATAATGTTTTCTCCAAATCTACATCCGACAAGATTTTAAAGAGACATATATAAACAATCTCGGCGTTCTGGCAGCGCAATGTTTAGAACACTGTGTTGTACGTACATCTCCAGCTTATGGGTTCAAATCCGGCTCAAACCTGTGTTTATGGGCTATGTTTCCTTAGGCAATTGCTTCTCGATGTGACTAGCGCCGAGGATAAACAACTCAAATCAACTCAACTAAATTGTAAGGAAACCTGGTAATTACCTTGTTGGCAAACTAATTAATTACTGTCCATTTCTTATATAAAAAAAAAACTATTCTACACTTTAACATACAAAATTTGCCATCACATAATTGAAATAGGTAGATTTGTTCTATGGATCAACGTTTATGTTTTGTTGAACTTTTAGACGCTATATCAGCTTACATAATCATGAGTACACACGAACACACACAACGTTTGCCCAACATGACGCCAATTACAGGAACCCCCCCTCCCCAATGTCCGATATATTTTCAGTTAATGCAATTAAGGATCTCCTATGCAAATTTTGCTTCAAAATCTTTCAGCTTCTTCCGCGTCACATTAGTGGCATAGAGGTTTGTTGTCAGCGATGAAATCTTGTGGTTTTCTATTGTTTTTGCACACAAGTACCGTGATATGCCAGATATTTCCCGTAGACAGACATTTTTATAGATACAAAAGAAAGGATGTCTCCAAACGGAAATAGAATACAGGCTGTCATAGGAAACAAATATTGATCACTAGTAGCAGGAAATAATCTATTTCAACCGTTTGGTGGTGAGACTGAAGCTTTAAAGTATGAATTATTGCATATAGTTCCACCAATATAAATTAGCCTTGTGGGTGCGTGCGTGCGTGCGTGTGTGTGTGAATAAGGTTATGAATAAGGTTGTATAATAATGATTTCTGTAGACTTTTCTTTTACTAACACCCTGTTGATAGAGTTGTACTGCCGATCTAACATTATTACTAGGATTCCAAATATAACACTCTTTCCCTTGACACTTTTGATATATATAGCCGTGTAATCAGACGGACTCATCAACCACCTGATGGATATATTATTTTAGAGGGAGGGGATATAATCCACAAAATTAAAGCAATTATTTGATGAAGAATACCCTTTTTACCAGATGACTCTAATGGCAATGACTTGCATTGCTAAGACTAGCCACTCGTATCATTTATATCTTGCAAGTTATATATAAAATAAGTGTTTTGTAAGTAATGACGTTGTAATAAATGTGTATTCATACAGAAAACTTTGAGCTCACTAGAATATGGCTAATTAATTATACACCTGAGTATGCGCGCATGCCCAGTGTAGACACACAAGAGTTGGTGACGTTACACACACAACAGAATAAAATGACAATAGAAATAACCGAACATTCTTTAGAATGCCTTATAGATCTCCTGACTGCAAAAGATTCATGTATTGTAATGTCACTAATGTTTATTAACATTATGGGTCTGATAAAGTGAACACATCAAATGGTTATAATTAGTCTTATCTGCACTTTTAATGAAGATATCCAAAGAATCACTTGAAATATCGTCCAACCATAAATTCATTTCTAGTCGAGTCAACGAGAGGGTTGCTTCGAGCCGAGGTGTTTTGTCATTCAAGCTTTCAATTCCACAACTAGGCCAATATACCACAGCGTTTGTTCCATATGGCAAATGTTTGCCACAAACTGGAAATGTTTTGACAAAGATAGTCCGCCATTGTGAGCAAATATTGTGTGAAGAATGGGTCTGGTTGTCAAAATCGTTTTACTGTTTTGATTTGCATACATGTGCGTGTATACGTGCGTGCGTATTTGTACGTGAGCGTGCATCTGTCGGCCGTATTTCTGGGATAGGATTCCACATTTGTTGGATTTGCTTCCTTAAACGTTATTTATTATGAAAGAAGCATGCTAAATTAGCATTATACACGACCAGGTACCATTAGCTTAAATGTAATGAAGATGCCAGGTTTTGTCGTAGTCGAGTTATACAGTTGGCTTGTCAACACTGACCCGTGGCTATGCATGCTTTGATCAATGTATAGCAAGATGTTGTTTGTAATATCAGTCTTTTACCCTAATTTTTTTTTAATATATCTACCCCCCCCCTTCACCCACTCATTCACACACCATTCACCCTATCTAGCCATATGTCATTGTGTCTAATACATCTATCTATCCATCTAGCTATCTGTCTAACTCTTGATTATCCATCCTCTTTCAACACACACAGGCATGCACGCACGCATGCATGCACGCATACACAGACACATACACGCACACCAACTTCATCTCGGCCCTACTTGACAGACCGCAACTCTCTGTTATAAATATCCAAATACTTTAATTTATTTTACAAGCTGAAACCGGACGCCTCGCCGTAATTAAATATTAACAGCTGCTAATAGCGAGTCAATATTTACCAAAAGCACGAAGAAAATTCAACTCTTGGCGGCCAGATTTAGACAGTGTCGAGAGACTGGGTTTTCTCTCTTGCTTTCTTAAGCTAGGAGTTTTTACGAGATCAGAACGAACCTTCTACTACTAGCCAAACGTTATAAACGTGGCTCGAGTTGTACTACAGCGTCAATGGTAACTGGGATGTCACTACTACTAAGACACAGTACTGATGGATAGCTGGCTGTTGGTTGGTTTTGTAATTTATGTTAATAATAGATCATTCTCTACGACTGGCTGAGTCTTATATTGCTGAATGAGGAATTTGTTGTCTAGTGGCAAGGTGTACAACACAGGGACCGGCGGGTGCATCCCAGATAGATATTTAGACAGAAAGACAAACAGACATTCAAATAGATATATAGAGATAGATAGACAGATGGACGGACGAATAGATGGAAAGACACAGTGAGAAGTATACCTAGTCTGACTTTCGGTAAATTCGCGTAACCTAAAACGCGGTAGAAAACAATCATTTTAAACGAAAAGGGGAAAAAAGAAGAAAAAAAGAATACGTTTTGTTTGTAGACAAGACGCAACGTAGACAACGACGACGACAATAACAACAAACTTAACGACCATAACGGCTACAGGTGGCCTCCAATGTGGAGAAGGTTCCACGAAGTACCTGACCAGGTAATGTCTATATGGGGAGGAAATGACAACAGGCCACTGGAGCTTCCGTGCTTAGTTTGTGGTTTAATAGGATTGCGTGTTAAAATGGAGCAGACCACCCAGATCTGGCGATGGCTGACAATATCTCTATTTCCTTTTGGTTGACGAGAAACTACTCTTACACAGCGAGATATTGGTGTGACTGGTGTATGGCAATTTAAAGTGTCATAGCTGGGAAGAGCTGAAGAGGGATAGAAGAAAGACTTGTGTATACCTTATTGATGATTTGTCCCACCCTTTCTCGGCGACAACTTTATTATCTATTGTTTGGTAAGAAAGACAGAGTGATGATATGAGCTGTCAATCATTGTTGCTTTCCACCAGTATCCAACAGACTATTAAAGTTGTTTGCTGAACAGCTGGCTTTGACCAGGCCAAAAGCCAAATGTGTGTTCATTTGATAAAATCAAATAAATTTAATTTCAACATGTCTATCTCTCTCTCTGTCTTTCTTAATGACTAACTTCTACCTACCTATCTAACTATTTCGCTATCTATCCACAGATACATAATATATATATATATATATATATATATATATATATATATATATATACATACAGATAACCCGATTTATTATCATATCATTGCAGTGCTGCCATATTATGTTGACAGCCGGTACGTCGTGGACCTGTTACAGTATATTGTTGTAGACAATGACAGCTGGGAGAGTCACAAGTCACTTGCAACAATACCCGGTGCAAATAACCATTCCACTGCCTATGTGTTCGAAGGTATGTCAATTTGTTAGTGTGCCATGTGAACCGATTTGCATCTGAGTATGGGTACGTGCATACTTGTGTTTCAATATCGTATTTATGAATCTCTCTCTCTATGCGTGTGTGTGTGTTCGTATGTATTTGTGCACAGTAGTGTGTGCGTGTTGTATTGGGGTGCGCACACGTGTTTGTCGATATGCACATTTACATTTCAATATATTTAAGAACACATAAACATTTCAGGTTACGTAGGTAAGTAATTATCTCATGACAATCTCAATAAGAATAAAAATACAAACAGGTAAATATTCCGCTTTCTTCAACATGCAAATAAATAATGACACAACTGTGTATTTTTCCCAAACTGAGTCTGTGTCTGAGGTTTATGATGTGTAAACGAACAATTCTTTGAACAGCTCCGCCCTCAAAAGCATTTGTGGAAATGATTAATTCCCGTCTTTCAGTCTCTCTCTCTCTCTCTCTCTCTCTCTCTCTCTATATATATATATATATATATATATATATATATATATTCCTGTGTGTTAGTAGTTTGTGTAAAGGTATCGAATGAGAGAACCGAAATGTGATTGCGCGATGTGAATGAGTCTGCGGGTCGGGGGACTGATTTCAAAACTTAATTTAACACCTAACGATTGTAATATATTTTTCTACATGAGCTTTCTTAACTGTGATAGCTCAAAAAGCGAATATAAATATTTTTTCAAGAAACGCAACAAAGTTAAAAGATATGCACATATCCCTTTTAAAGAATTACATACATATTTGTGTGAGCGTGTGTATACGTGCCTGCGTGCGTGCAAGAGCACGTAGCGTAGTTAGTATATTATTCTTTTCTAAAATGTATTTGGCTAGCCAGTGGAAAGCTTACACATCCCCCAGAAGAAGACCTTATAATTTTTATGTCGCCGTGAAATCAAAGAACAGAAGGGTAAAACAAAACACGATCATTATAGGTAGACCCGTGTTGTGATATAGACAAGGGACTAACAAGGTAATCAAATGGCTAACTAAGGAAAGAAAACGACGAGACTACAAAAATACTAACAAACAAATAGCAAGCTCCAGAAGACTAGATAGGGCCAGAAATAATATAACTGAACCAACCGAATCAAGGCGACTCTTGTTCGGGGCCGATTTTCCTGTCAAAGATCGTAATCTTCCACTTAGTAATGACAGATTGTGGCCAGGTTATCTGCCAGAAAGTTGTGTGGGATATAATTATTGCGTGCCTGGCTTCTATCTGGCTGGACCCCGCTGCTCGGCAAGTTGCCTGACACCTCACGGCTATATAGCTAAGTTCTAAACAAACACAAACCGGTCGAACTCGGTGTAATTATAATAGCGTCGTAATTGGTGTTGATTGCACGTTAATTAGAAATGATCACCTTCCATCCCGGTGGCACATAGCGCCTTTCATTTGATAACTACGATTAAGTCTAAAGAACTGTTAACCGTGAGAGTTCAGCTTCTGGTTGACAATTTGCTGAGAACTTTGCCAAACATTTGCTGACTAGATGCTGGATACGACCATGTTTCCATAACATGACATTTGCTTTATTGTAATAACGGGTTATCGTTGTGCTGATGATATACAATACGCATGCTTTAATAAGTTGAAAATCATAAAACCCGTCAGAAAGAAGGATCTTAACGCATCAAGACAAAATACCGCCACAGAAGTGATGCACCCAGAGAAGATCAACTATTTATAGTTAAGGAGAATATTTCGAAATCTCTGGACCGTATCTCAGGCGGTACATGACATGCTTGGAGCTGGTCGGCTATCACAGATCCTCATGCTAGCCGCCCAAGCCCCCATTTATGGCTGTACTGCGACCAAAAGCGGCTTCTCTTACTCGTAAATATATCATTAATTCTGATTTCATCCTTGTTGTTGCAAAGGTTAAACTTCAGAGAGCAAGGTCAGCGTGCTGTTATGTGTTTAGGGTAAAATGATGGATAAATTATGGATACGTCGCCTTGCCCTCTCTGCATGGGGTGAAAGTGTGGAAAATAACAACACAAGAAACAGCGCCTAAACACACACACACGCGCGCACACACACACACACATAAAACACGTGAAAGTAAAGACATACATTAGAGTTTAAATCAGTCCCATCGTAATGCAGTTTTCCAATTAGAGTCTCGGATAATTGCGTTTTAAGGATATAAAATATTAGACGATTGTACTTGGTGACTTCAACGCTCCTGCGACATTTAGACATTGTTTCATAGTCGGTAGCGAAATGAGTGTTCACATTGCGAGCTCTGTGTCATCAAAGTAGTATTAATCAAACCAGTTAATGGGCCTCTTCAAGCAGCTGCGGCATATTTGTTCATTCGGCCCAAACTGTTAGCAACGTAACGTCCCCCAAGACTTAGGTTGAATAACTGGTAAGGACTTACGAAGGCTTACATAAATCATGCATGCCCTTACTAAAAAAATGCTTATAAATCAAGTTGAATTATAAAAACATATTTTTAACAATTCCCCCTATATAAGAACCTCCTGGTTTTTCTGAACCGAACACTTCACACTTCACACAGCCGCATCAGCAGTGGCAGCAGCAACAACAACGATAATCATACGGCGGTACCACGATCACTTTAACAAATAAAAATGGCAAATACTTGTTATCACTAACTTCTCCAAAACTAGTAGGCCACTAACCTCACTAACCACCATCTCCACTAACAATAGAGACATAACAATAATACAAAAGTTAACAATTGTTTTCAAAGATTCCATCGAAAGCCTTCGATGTGTATTAAAATAAACTTTCCCTCGTGGCAACTCGGTTTCAAATTAATTCTGAATTAAAAAAAAGAATATGAACGGTGTGTCCAAAAAAGTGTGATACAGTAAATCTATCCGAGCTTTGGTCTGGCTCAGATGGTAGCGTGAATATCCTGTTAGCTGTCAACTCGAGGTCGTCAGCTCGAGTACAGCACGAAAATCTACAAAAGCCCACAGCAAAGTAATCAGAGTCTTGGATGTTTACGTCGATCTGGTGCTCAGTTTTTATCTATGTGTTTTTTTTCTGCTTGTGTTTTTTTATATAAATATTTTATGTAAGTATGTCGTGGGGGGGATTGTGGGTACTCTTTAGCAGCAGAGTTCATGCAGGACGTAATCTTCGCGGTCGTTGTTGATATCTTGGCCAATATCCGAAATTCCACGTATTATCATATTATTGTATGGGCCTAATTCATATTACGTCTTCTGGCTAGAATCACTTCGCATTCTTGGACACGCCGTCAAACACAAGGACGTACGGTGGTAGGAGGCACACTGACGACAACATTATACAAGATGTCAGTTCTCACAAGTGCCATTGAAATCCACAGCTAATCAGAATAAGAAATATGTTCTCATTCAGACGTCGAAAAATGCTTCATAAAGAAAGACTAGATCTCAGTTTCGGCTTCGTGGATTTCTGTGTCGCTCAGCAGCAGAATTCGTTTTAAATCCGATATATATCCGCCTCTACCTCCCCCACGCGCACCCCCCCCCCCCCCCCGGCTGTCCCGACTGGCTGGGTGTGTTTGATTAGTGAGACTTGAAGTGAGAAATTATTAATTGAAATATTTTCAGTTTGTATGAGATCTCTGTATGTCCGAGCTGCGAGACAGACCCCAGCGATGGGCGCCGGATCAGATGAAATATCAATCTGTGTACTCGAGACAGGGGGTAACCGGCTGGTTATACACATACCGTGATAGGATTACGCATACAAGGAAGCAAGCAAGCAAGCAAACAGACGATCGGACGGACGGACGGACACACCTACCGATCTAGCACGCATGCACCTCTCCCCTAACACACACACACACATACACATCTACCGGGTCGCTCACCTGCTGGGATCTAACTACAGTCATCACCCATCAACTACTACATCTCGTCCACTTGTAGATTCTTCAGGTTCTGACAGAGACTACACTTCACTGTCATCCGGTCCTAGTCGAGAGCGCACTCGTCTTTTGTCAGAATCTGTTTATTAGCCTGGAATAAGGACCACAAACTCTACTAGTGTTGGTCCATTGTCTCTGTGGCTGGTCCTCTGACCAGAACAATAACGAACTGTGCTAGTGTGAAGGCTCTTGTCGGGCCACGAAGATGACATTAATGATATAATTGGCTTGGTTTTATTTTTGTATATTTTTTTTGTTTTCGCTCCACACATTGATGGACGGAGGCTGCGAATATTTTCTGACAAACAAATCACTTGACGATGATGGCTGGCAGCAAGGTGATGGCTTATTAAATAACGATTATCATTGTAATCATTATTAACTGGGTATAAACGAAGAATACGTGCGTCTGTGCGTGCGTGTTATTTATTGTGTGTGTGTGTGTGTGTGTGTGTGTGTGTGTATGTGTGTGTTCCCTGACATCTGAAGTTGATTCCAATAATATTCCGAATTCATTTCAAGCCAATCTTCCATATAAACTTCGACATGCAGAGCACAATTACAATTTTCACGGTAAAATTAATAATCACGGAATATATTAACAAAAAGTAAATAAAATGAGATAATCGTTTATTTGCATTAGTTACCAGGGGAAGATCAACACTAGTAAATTCGTAGTTTAAAATAACTCTATGACAAAAAAGGACAATTTAATGGAAATCGTTTTGCGCAACTTATTCATACTACACCGGTCATTTCGAAGTATTTCCACCAAGGCGATTTCTTCTAGCTATTTGTTTGCACTATTTGATTAAACAAGTTTTATATATTGAAGAATACAGCATTTACCATGCAAGTATTTCTTCTAATATCTATAAAACATAAGTTCGGATTTATGTGCCTAGTTGATGAACAGCCCAGTATAGAGATTGGCATGTTTTCTGTCTTAAATATATATACCTATCTGTTAAAGGAGATAATCTAACAAAGACCCTGTGAGTGAGCGAGTGAATGTTTTGTTTAGCATCGGTGCTGGTCACACCTGGGATATTTGACCGAAAGGCGACACCCCAGGGAAATGAAATGATCCGATGAAACATGCCTCAGGGACAGATAAAACGCTGACATTCAAACCTAGATGAGCTCGCTACGACAGCACCCTAAAATAATCGGTGAATCGACACCCATTACTTCAAACTTAACTGCATTTCAAACAAGAAACAAAAATGAGGAAGACAAACAGATATTTTGACTGAATGAACAAACAGTACTAGGATATAAAACATGGTATATGATTTTTTGAACAATGGTGACATAAAGATTTAGTTATGTGTTTAGTGAATACAAACCTTGAAAATAGGACCTGTTAATAATACACAAACTATTTTTTTAGTTTGCATCGTCCGATTGCCACTTGATATTGCCAAACTGACTTCGGACGACCAGGATCCCATTTTGAAAACCACTTTTCTATAGCCAGGTGTTAGAGATCAGAAAGCATACATGGACAGTTTACTGGTGATGTCACTTTGACATAATATGGTGTTACGTACTCAAAGTTGGTTTGAAGTAGTTATAATGGTTATACGTGTGAATAGGTTTTAGGTCGATTTACACACACGCGCGCGCGCGCGCATGCCCGCACGCACACACACACACAACCTCAAAATAATATTTAACAGCAACATAATGAACCATAACTTCATGATATGTATATCGCAATACAGAGATCACACACAATATGATACATATGATGATATAGAATATGCTGGCGCATTAAAATGCCTGTTTATAATAAACGATTAAAACAAATCAGTTGTACAAGTAAACTGTTTCAACCTCAGCAACAATATCAAGTCGTAGTTCGAGAAGTTTGGGTTATCTAAAGATACTGGAGTTTTAAAGGTCAGTTGTTATTTAAGCTGAAAGCATCCAAAATTAGGGGGAAAGTTGCCGATTCCGCACGATGACACATGCCATTCTGCAAACTTATTATGTCAGTGATGGCTCGCGAACATGAAGATGACATATTCCAGGCGATGGTGAAGAGCCGAAAACAACAAGACTTTGGCGCATCACTTGCACGAACTTAGTCCCCCTTTGCGAAACTTTCTTTCGCGTGAAAACCGAAAAATAGGATATCCAATGTCGTTTGAATTATGACAAAACTTAAAGGAAAGAACTATTTAAGACGACCAAGTGACGTCACGCCAATCATTCCACAACGAGCAATTGTTCGTTAGGAGACTTGATAAAATATTTGCTTGTATGGAAAAAAACAAATAAAAAAACAGATGATGGTCTAACCCTTTAAGTACCAGAGATTACTACCATCAGCATCACCAAAAGATGTGACTAGTTCACGATCACATCTAATACTAACATTACTATACCATCTACGTCACCACTGCCAACTCCCAGAACTTGCACAGCACCGACACCGGTAACAAAACGAGTACCACCCGCACCATACCTAAATCACTAGCACGCCTACATCTATCAACATGAAGACGTAGACAACTTTTTTATAGTTAACGTTTTAGACAACGTTTTTGATTTACCTGTTTTATCACATTGTAAACAGTCATCAGCTCAGCCTATGGAGTCTACCTATTTTCTGTTGTACATCAAATATTATAGTTTTCAAACACGCACGAATACAGACGTATGGACGTATGCACACACTCTTAAATAAATAAAGAAAACACCTGTAAATAGTATGAATGAAAACACAATTATTTACATCATTTTCACATTATCACGCCGTAGGTACATAATAATCTAGCCAGTAAAACACTTGAAAAAAACCACAACATTGTACATTTTTCTCGTTCAGAGATAGGCCTTACTGATCACAGTTATAACTATATCTATAATCAGTAATTACTAATCTAATTAGGTTACGATCGATAGGTAGTAGTGTGCTGGATTAGCGTAGTTGGTTAACCAGACTATAAGACGACTGAATATATCTGGGCCGAGGTGGATTACCAGCAGCAAGAAAATATTTTCCACATTATGTGGAGTTGCTGATGAAATTAGATTGGAAACTCCTATCATATTTAGGATAATGGATGCGCCATAATTATAGTCAATTTTCATACTGTTCTAGGTTCAAGTCGTCAAGTTCAGGTGGCCACAGAAGCGGTACATAGTTTACAAAGACTGCTTCAGAAACACAAGGAATTTACGGTCTTGGCATCAATAAAGCAGCAAGAGAACAATACAGGCAGCATTATTACGTTATCGGTTGACGGTCAAAGGTGAGTACGATTTTCCTTTATCACCACTGAATTCTGGTATCAATTTCCACATTTGTGTTTCGTCTAATGGTCGGACTGACGTTTGATAGTTTGGTATATGATAATACTGACCAGTGTCAGTGTTTTATAAATGGCTATACTTAACTGTGGTAAGTTAAATTATGATTTAGGATTTCTGTAAATAAAATTCCAGTGACCACTTGGAAAGTTTTTCCTTTGTTTTGTGATCCATGCTACGGTTTAATAATGGGACTTTTTTCTTCTGGTACAGAACATCGGTGGTACTATTTTCAGGCATCAAGAATGTTCCTTATTACCACTGACCCGTTGTTTTGAACTGTCCCACGTTATGGTTCAGTTAATCTGTTACGGTAAAACTATTTGAAAAAAGCAACAAAAATTAAATGATCATTTAACGTTATTCTCGGCTCAGCACGACCTGAACACACACATGGTGTATTCAGTCAATATTCGCCGTACGACTTCTGAACAAACATGTTTATGTAAGATTCGTACCTCAACCGGGGCTTTGACAATAACCAGCTATAGTTGCCAACTATGTCTGGGTCATATCGTTATGAATAGAAAATACACGTGGCTCACACACGCATGCACGCACGCACACACACATACGAAAATGCACATTTAATCTCCACCACACTGTTAAGATTACCCTTTTGCATAGTTATGGTTAACAAAAGCAGCTAGTTACCCAAGTGCGTTCAGAAGTATATCGATGAAATGAACAGCTATTTTATAATTACAGGTTGGTTGTCGGATATTGTCTTATACTGTTATTTGTCTATCACTGGGAACTGTGTTATTGTCAAGCAGTAACACTAACTGCCATATGTACACATGAGAGATTAGTAACACATACCTGGTCTCTCTCTCTCTCTCTCTCTCTCTGTGTGTGTGTGTGTGTGTGTTTGTACGTGTGCGTGCGTGCGTGCGTGCGTGTGCGTCGGTCACACATAGTCACAAGTATCCCTCTCCCATAATATATGCATAACTAGCTACTTAATAAGCTAGCAAGCTAACTAGCAACCCTTTATCTATCTATCCAATATTTTCATCTATTTCTATATTTATCTAACATTCTATCTATCATACTTGCACCAGATAACCCCAAGAGTAGAGACCTGCAAAAAGTAGCGCTGTCTCTCAGATTGTCTCTATAACCTGACTTCTCTGTCTATTTGTCTTCTGTTTGCTATATGGGAGACTCAAAAGAGCCAACATAAGGTTACTAAGTGCAGTTAGCTTCACCTCTGCCCCATTGTTAGAGTAGCACAACTATCCCAATACGAGCACAGTCATCAAATACCTTACCATAGTGACTAGTTTGACTATGCAGCGTGCACTCCTAGCGAACAACAGTTGCAAAAGAAGTCAAAATTCGGTATAAAACCCGACCAAAAAGCTTCCAGATCTGGTTTACGTTATAACCAGAGGCAACCCAACATGTTATCGTGATGTGCGCAACATCGGCATATTGCACACAGTTATATTTGTTCAATCATGAGTTATTTCATCGGTTTGCAAACAAATATTCAGCAAGACATGTTCGATGACGAGGATTAGATATTGCATTTCCGCAATCGTATCCTACGCTGATTATGTTATCGAAATGAACCAGCCGGTAGTTATTGTTGTAAACCAAATGTTCTCAATCAGAGACAATCAGTTGGTACATCTGAGCTAAGAAGGACAACAGGGTCAAAAGTCTCAAGGTGTTTATGACGTTTTTTTCTTTCGACATAGAAGATTTATCACTCTGCGGTGGGTCTCGTCGTATGTCTACCGCTCGTCTCCGTGACCCGGCGTTCGACCTTATTCAGGTAAACCAACACCCTCAGCGTCTGGTCGCTGACTAGCCATCGTATCAGCACCTCCTGTATCCACCGAGCCGATCCCAGACCATCCAAGAGACGACGTGCACCGAATCCCGAACAAATATGACGGTGCTCAGAAGTTCGGCGCTCGTCTCGACAAGACAATGGCAGCAGAGACAGCCTCGTCTTCGGCGGCTCATTCGATGTTTGCCGGACGTGTGAATCTTGGGACGATCGGCGTCTGCCGACATTGGACAAGCCTCGATTACAATAACTCTCGAAGACAATGCTTTCTAAACAAACAAGACCCTCGCTTGAATAACTACCGCACATTGTTTCGGCGAAACATCGCACCGAGGCATTTCTGCTCTTTCGGCTTAAACGTCGCCTTACTCCTAGGAAGTCCAGGAGTAAGACGTCGGAGGCCGACGAAGTATTTAACGATCTGTGGAGAAACTTGCTACACTACGATCCTAACACTTAGTGCTGGTGTACAATAAACACAGAGGTTTTCCAGTTATTAAGTTACTTTCACATCACTTTCCATATTAATTATATGATGGTTATATTTCATCATTACTTATGCCACACATCTACATTTCAAAATAGTGGCGTAGATAATTTTGTTAATATTACATTAATTTTAAAGCATAGCTTTTAAGTTTAAATGATCGTTTTATCACCTGAATTCTATATAAACATCCTACTTAGGGTTAAAACATTACAACTCGCTTTCCAAGTTTACGAATCTGCAAACTCCAAGGAAGATGCTCATTATGACTCTCAGTTCGTTCAATCTTACCCCAAAAATAATACATCTCTTTCTGCCAAGCATCACATCAACGAGCAACAACGAATCAGTGTATTCGAAAAGAACTTTCCTATCGATCTATACGTCACCATCCTACGGCAAAGGACCACCATACCAAACACAATTACATCATCTCCTGTGGTCGACATCTGAGCCTTAGCTGAAAACCGAAATCCATTTTACAAGAGAAGCATCCAGTTTGTTTGTATTTTATTCTGGAAACTTTTCATTATCGTACATCTTACTCACGGCCAAGGCGCGGAAGGGTCATCAAGAACAAGTTAAAATATTACGCTTTTATCAAACGCGACCGAAATAGAGCCTTTGACAGCGTGTGCTCTTTTTTCGCTGCTTTTTTAATCTATATGTAAATGTGGTTGATCGTAAACAAAACTGAACTTATTTATGTTTCATTTAGGCGAGCGACGCGTAGATATTACAGGTCATTCGATTAAAAGGGACAGTGCAGCATCTGTGCTGGTTTTGTGTCGAAACAGAGGTCGGAGGTTGTTTATCTAGCGTGGCTTTTTTAATCTAATAATAATGTGGTATACCTTGGCTTAGATAACGTTGTTTACTAACGTTTTATATCAGCAACAACAACAAGACAATGTCTCATATACGAATGGAGCTTTCCAATCTAGTCTTGATTTCTTAGTACAGAAGCCAGCAAGTTAGACAATTTCATCTCTCCCCTTTTGGAGAATTATAATGCTAACTGCTTGTAGCTCAGATTGCGATTTTCTATTGGTATACTGGCATTCTTGCAGTGCTACTTGAAGAACACCATAGTTAGCACTCAAAATAATGGCGTCTTCCTCTCACCGTTTGTATAGCCAATTATATAATCCAATATCGCCCAACCAGGTATCCGACACCCCTCACCATTTTTGTTTGGTATTCTTCTCACTGAGCCGTCATATCCCACCAGGACTCGGGAGTGTCAGATGTTCTATATTTTGAAAACACGAGAAGTTGATCCTGGCGAGAAATATGCCAGAAATGAAATTACGATTCACTCCAAACGACGGCCCATTTTCGTGTTGGAGTAACCTTAATAATACCAAAGTAAACAAGCCACCAGAAAGTTGACTTTATTTTTATAGATTAACTAAACATCAGATGTGATCGTGTCACTTCGTTCTGTTTGACATCTATCACTTCAGAAGGCAGTTAGAGAGAATAGCATTATGATGTTACTTTATGGAAGAATACCGATGGAGGTTCACGGTTCGATTGTCCTCGAATTAAGTACTCACAGATTTACTTAGCCTTAAAATGAGTATTGGTATGGTTCTCAATCATCGTGGCTTTTACACATAACAGGTGGTATGTCCACGGCCAGTGGGATTAAACAAGTGCATCTGCCAGAGAAAAACGATAAGAAAGTACGCTTATTCTTATGGAATGTGGATTTGAACTGAACCCCTTCATCAGAACACTCATCAAACGATGAAGATACGGCATACACTTTGCCTTGAAACCCCTATGACACCTATCTGAATATCGTATTTTTTTTAAATTAACTTCTTTTAATTTAACGTCATTCTTCGTCCATCCCGCACATCAGGGCATGCCCATCTGTATATGAACATCCGAGCATGTGTGTGTGTGCGTGCGTGCGTACGTGCGTGCGTGTGTGTGTGTCCTTTTCGTGTCCCATTCGGAGCAGTTGTAAACCTATCTGATACAAACAACTTCTAATTCACTTATCACAAATGTCGCTATGCTGTAACCTCACTCGTCTTATCAGGATCTATTATATTCTAATTATGTTATCAGCTTTATTGTTCTTTTCAATCAGATTATATTCGATGTTTTTTTAACCAGATTGCTCTCTTTCTGTCAGTTAATTATCTTGTCAAAGTGGAATTCAACAAACAAGTAAATTGTGTGTGTGGGGGGGAGGTTTGTTGTTTCTTATTTGCTAGTTTGTTTTTTCTACTACGTGAGGCGTCTTCTGTCTACGCTTTGTTTACTGCCACTATCTGTCCCATGTCTTTATGACTAAATAATTACTAAGCTCCACTAGGTACACACGAAGCTAATAATGCTAATCTGTAATATCTAAGATGTATTTTCCATCTGAGCAATTATTAATGGAGTGTGCTTGAAATATAGATAAATTTCTATTGATGTCACTACAGCTGTTGTTGTTGTTGTTGCTGTTGTTAAACAGTCTTATATAGTATACACTCGTTGGTAATACTCCAACCGCTCTGACATACCACTTTTAACTACACAACGCCTAATTTAGTGACCATTTCTAGGTATAGTGGCATTATCCTGGCTTCTCTGTTGATATTCCATATACGGCTTTCTTATATACTAACACTACCTTAGGTCACCTATATTTACAGCTGAATGAAGTGAGTCCCCGTTACAATGGAAAGAGGATTTCCAACATATGGCAGCAATTGAGATCGAATTGGGCCGCTGTGGATAAACGTCAGCTAAATCTACGAACTGAGTGATTGCTCGTTCGGCAATGAAGTGACATGTCCGATGTTAGACATGTTGTATCTAGTTACCATAACTACAGCTATCTGTGGTGTTATTTTCATCAGCCCAACACAATTATCTGTTATCTCGAGATTGACGATAAGAAGAAAATGCCATTTGAAATGTTTATTGTCCTCAGGGGAGAAAGTTTTGACAGTTAAATTGTTCAAAAGTCACAAGACGCGTGTATCTGATATGCTCTCTCTCTCTCTCTCTCTCTCTCTCCCTGTGTGCGCGCGCCTTGGTTTAAACTGAATAATTCAATATATTATGGGATGATGTGGATGTCCGTTAATAGCTTATATATATATATATATATATATATATATATATATCCTAAAACACACATGTACATATTATATAAGTACCCAAGTATGGTCATACAATAGACTTACAGCTAACAGCGGAACATACATAAACTACACACACACGGGGAGAGAGAAACTGTACCGTCTACGCATCGTTGTGATATCTTTATTCCTTCAGATTCCACCATTCTTGTCACAGAGTGAGCGAATGACCTCACACAAGTCTTACTCTCTATCTCACAGTTATCTCACAACGTAGCACACAATAACCATTTACCAATTGCCAGCTATATTATCATTAATTTATTCCCCCCATTCATCCGCTTTATTCGAATGCCTGCGGCCCTCCAAGACGCATGGTTTACGCCCGCAACATGCTTGTTCTAGTCATAACATATTGTTTTATACAGGAATCAGATAACATGACTCGGCAGATATAAAAAACCAGGTTAAGTAAAACGCCGCTAAAAGGCTTTATTAAATTAAGCGACGCACCCGAATGGCCAACGATGCAGCGCGCTGAGATGTTGCTTTGTTTATAATTACACCGCCCTTATTTATTTTAATTCTAAGCGGCGACCGTATAAAGCTTAATTTTATTTCGCTTTAGACAGCGCGTCAATGCAGAGATGACCGCCAGATAAGGGCAGTCGTTGGTGTGTTGGCGGTTAGTTCGGCGATGCTCGTCTTACTAAAACATCATCGCTTCGTTCGGTATTCGCCGACATTCCTAGTGAGGGGCAAATTTTCTTCACGCCACATAACTTACGACGGGCGGCAATATTTTGTCCCCTCTTACTGGTGGGTAGTTGTGATGAAGGTGGGCCCTCGTGAAAGAAAGGGCAAAAAACTACAGCTAAACCACACATACAATAACATTTCTTTGTGATCCAGGGCTGACGAGAGATAGTCTCCACCAATAGTTAGCCCTTTCTGTGTTATCCCGCATAGCTCCGAATATGGGTCAGGGCATGAATTGGTCTCGCTTCTGAAACATTCGGTGGAAATTATTTTTCGCTGTCCCAAATGTTTTAACTAGACGTACTGTATAAGAAATGCTCGTCATTTTCCAAGATGATATTGAAGCTAGGAAATATTCGATGATTTTTATGACTATTTGAACTCATTGAACATGACATGCTTGATAATGATACTATAATGCGAATGGTGGAGGATTTGCACTCTATTCGAGTTTGGAAAGAATGAGCTTTTCTGACCTTCATTAATTTGACTCCAGATATCTGGAAGTAGAGAGCAGCGGT
Organism: Paralvinella palmiformis; assembly: GCA_025642065.1. Classification (NCBI taxonomy): domain Eukaryota; kingdom Metazoa; phylum Annelida; class Polychaeta; order Terebellida; family Alvinellidae; genus Paralvinella; species Paralvinella palmiformis. Next base: position 1,164,944 of record JAODUP010000009.1, read on the forward strand.
CGTCGTGATGAGATTCGCCTCCATTACTATCCTCATCCTCCTGGTCGACATGGCAACCATCCTCATCCTCATACGCAAATCTTTCTCTATCACCTGGCTGACGACAGATGGCACCAGTTAGCACTCACCATCAGCACACACTTCGTCAAGTTGTTTATAGATTGTCAGAAAATTCATGAGACTCAAATCTCGCACTTGGATTTGTCCGAAGTGGCCAGCGGCGAACACGTTCGCCTTTGGGTTGGCCAAAGGGATGAGAAGCAAGCTCATTTCAAGGTAAGCTATGATAGTTATTTGCATTATTTAAATAATAATAATAATAATATATCTAAGAAAACAATGGATCTTTTGTTAGATAATATTAGTGTTTGCGTCTTAAAAATAATCCTATTTCATGTCGCATTCCGCATTCCATTTTGTTTTGTGGCTTATATCAGTGCTAGAAGGGAAAAAATCTACGAACTAAAAAAAAAACACTTAATCAAATATCGCGGCGAATAAGAAAACAGAACAACAAACAAAAAGCCAAAAGAAATCGAGAAAATATTGCCAACGCAAACAAGAGAGGAGTTTTGTAACAAAAACTCACACACACGCACGCGCGCGCGCACACACACACACACACACGAATACACATACATTTCGAGAGAGAGAAGGAAGGAGAGAGGTCAAACCCTGAAAATCTTCAATGAGTGATCCTTTAAACGTTGAGAACTGGTTTACATCGAGAGTTCAGTTCTGACGCGGCCTTTTGGCAGTGAGGTGATTACTTTAGGAAAACAGTGGCCGCCTGAGGGGGCGAAGTTGTCCTATCCTCTTCCACTAATAAATAATGTTCTCACACGTTGAATTCAGCCGGAGAACCGTATCGTGTTTCTGCAATTTCGCTTCGATTTCGCCGAGTTGAATGTGGTACCTCATCGACGACGAGTAAGATCGTTGTTTGTCGTGTAACCGGAGTATAGTGAACACCCCATAACGTGGTAGAGCCTCCTCAAAATGTTACCGCTGATGAGTTTTCGGAAGGCGAGATCAGCTCGTATCGTGTTCTCTCCACCGAAGTATCCCTCTGTCCGGTGTGCCCATGTTTGCAGAAGATGACCTAACCATCCAGGTACTTGTTGAGCCGTTTGACGACCGCCCAAACGAGTTCAAAAGTAAACTTTGTTGACCCGTTGGAAGTGACATCTACTGTCGGATTTTATTCATTCAGAGACGTCCGGGCTCAAGTAGGCCGCCTACAAAATGTTCGGAAATGATAGTGGATTTTTTTGCTAATCGTAATAAATAATTTCGTCGGAAACAGACATCAGAAGAGAGGGCCATGGTCTGGTTGATATCTTCTACTTGTCTGTGATTTATGTGTGTGTGTGTGTGTGTGTGTACGTGTGTGTGTGTGTGTTTGCGTGTGTTTCGGTACACGACACGACGACTGCTGGCTATAGGTAAGCATGAATCATGTATGCCAGTGAGCTGGTAGACTGGATTTGTAAGTTACCGAATAATTGTTTCAGTCCTGAGATGTAAATGGCTTCTGCTTAGTGACTGTTTTCTACACTATCCGATTCATTTAAACTGTGTCATACTTTCGTATGGTTGCTGCTGGTGCTGTACTTCTATGACATGGTGAAAGCAGATTTGGGTGTTGGTATAAGGAAATAAACTTTAGACGGTCTGAACACATACAGTAGAGGCAAACAAGAGACATTACACAGACACACACGCGTGCGTGCGCTCATATGTATTATATATTCAATTATCAGTGTTAAACATCCACATAAAGATGCTGGAAGTCCTTTACCTGAGTAGAACACCACCAATAAAATATCCCTAGTCCACTTGATGTCGACAGAGTATCCGTGTTACCTACTAATTGTTGCCGAAGCTTTCAAACAAACATTGACGTATGTGATCAAGTCTAAATCCGAACAGTACACTGGCAATACTTAAGGAGAGGGGAGGTGTCCTCACAATTATCAGGAAGCAGAAATACATTTAAAATACAAGCATGCACACGCGAACATACACACACACAACACATACACCTGTGCTACATGTTTCACCATGAAAAGTCGCCTTTCTGGAGGTTTTTTTCTGGCGAATAGTTGAGAAATTATATTCACGATTCGGGATTGTCTGTGTGATTTCCTTTTCACAAACTGCTGAAACAGACTTGCCCCTCGCTCTCTTATTGCCATGCTGGACCCCATGCTGAGCCACTTCATCGAGTGTGAAATCCGATTTAAGAGAACTAGTCACACACATCATCATCTCAACTCCAATATGTTCCCATTGTGGCGTGGATTGTGTAAATATTTAAACGAGGACAACAATAATAACAACAATAGGGAGACACGGCTGGTACAAGAGCTTGCTAGGAAAACATCATCGTTTGCCGTAAACGTTGTTTCACAGTTCTCTGATGAAGTTCACTTACATGGCAGAGGAAATTGTGAAATCTCTCTTTGGTTACGTGAATACTAATACTAAAGGTGTAATAGCCCAGTAGCAAAGGTGGCAGGCTGGGAGGCGAAAGCTCTCCAGTTCGAATGAAATTATTTATGCTCCTGAAATGGCAATAGGATATGCCTAGAAGAATGCTAAATTCGGACCACAAAACGCATATTTCCTTACTCTTTATGCAGAGATCGTAATGATTAAACCATTTTGCATTCTAGTTAGGAATAAAGTATTTTGTTCCTTTCCAATGTACCCCTCTAGCGTACTCTGTGGAGCATTATCCAGAATAATCAATCGCCACCCAGCCAGATACTTGTTGGTACAAGTGGCACCTGGATATATATATATATATATATATATAGTAAGATTTGTTTTGAACTCTGCCCGTAAACCCAACGACAATAACCAAAACATGAACACGTTAGCTATCGAAGGATACGTCGCATTACAAAGAATGCCGTAGTATCCATAATTATATATCCCTGTTACTAATTCGACATTGACTCGTTGCCTTAAGGAGGATTTTTCATAAGAAAAGTCAGACATAGTCGATAAAACCACAAGAACTATCACGTCTTGGATCACAAAACGTATAATATATCAGGGTATCCTAGGTATGTGAAATTCGTCTTGTTTTGTACGACGTCAACAATACTTTTCAGCACATTCACGACTAACTTTCAGCGCCGTTTCTAAGTATGTCAGCTTCGTACACAGCTACTCCATTCACATATACTGGTATTGTAACACATTATAATAGTGATGTTGTATAGGCTGTTTATACATTTGATATCAGTTACAATATTAATAACGATATTAATATTAGCTCAAAATGTTGCCAGCGTTTGCGAAAATCGGCAAATATGTCAATATTGACGATACTAATGTCTTATGTCAATACAGGTGTTTACTATAACGTTACGAACAGAAAGGCATCTGACCTCTGCTTATTGTAATATGTCACACACACACATACACAGAGAGGGAGAGAGGGGTGGTTGAAAAGATAATTAAATTTGAATCATATAAAAAATTAATTTTCCAGGGAGCCATAGAATATGTGAAGATCGTTTTGTATCCAGAAGGTCATCAAGTACAGTGTCCGCATGCTGATATAAGTAAGTCTGCCTATATTATGTGTGTTTATGTAGGTTAACGTATGTCGAGTGTGTGTGTGTGTGTATATATATATATATATATATATATATAATATTTATGCCCATTGAAGTAGCACATTATTGATTTTGGATGTAATCAAACGTTTGTCAGTCAGGTGTGTGAGCGTGTGTGGAGGGAGTGGGGTTAGACTGTAATAAAACATCGTTTCCTTTTGATTGACTCTTATGACATCCAGGAGAACACAATCGGCCAATTCCAAACACTGAATCCATACAATAATCTATATTAGATATACAATATAGGGTCGTGACAGGTCCGGCATCCACTCAACTATAGCTTGAACACTTTGATCGTAAACGGGGTTCTCCAAACTTCTAAAAACAATACTGGAACTTCCGGATAAATGTAACAACTGAGTTGTTATCATCTTTACAGAGGTATTCGTTTTAACATCAAACCTCAAGTTATCTAGCTCTTATAGTGTCAAAACAAAACCTGTTAACTATCACTTTATCAGCTTCTCTTCGCCATGACAGTTTTACGTAGGTCTATGTATGTATGTATGTATGTATGTATATATGTATGTGTGTGTGTGCGTGTGTGCGTGCATTCTGGTCGTTTATTATTTTTAATTTTTTTAATTGCTTCTTCGCGCATCTCATTTCTCCTGTAGTAATTAGGGTAATTATTTGGCTTGATTTAACCACCCTCCCCCCGTCCGTCCGTCTCATTCTTTTCGGTGTATGTATGGTATGTGTATGTGAAAAATCACTGGCACTGAGAATCATGAATCGTGAATACAATCTTTTGACGGTTATACAAGTGTAATAATACCGAATAGCGATATTTCGTCCTAAAAATTAAGAAATGTAATTTGACATCCGTTCTCAAGTGGCTGGGTAAAACATTCCAATATTGCCAATCAACGTCTAAATAAAACATGCCTAGTTACGTTTACATATATGTTTAATTGCTATATTCGTCATAAAAATTTAGAAACCGTAAATTGATTAATTGTCTACTGAAGTTAGGGTATTCAAGGATAACTAGAAAAATGAAGAAAACCTTCTTAAAATAAATATCATAATTATAATATGAAAGCTACATTTGTCAAGCAAAGGAGTCAGTGTGTGAGTGATTTCTTTTAACTGCAACACTGGTCACACCTGGGATAATTGGCTATGGGCGATTTCCTAGTGAAACATGTCACAAATGCGGTTATAAGACAACTTCGAACTCACCATTTGCAGTTTGTCAATCAAGTAAAACGGATTTCAGCGTTGTTTATGACAACCAGTCTGGAGTATCACATCATAGCCCATATACAGTTGAACTTAGGAGTGAGGATTCTATTCCATCTGGGTGAAGTTACATATAGTGTATATATATATATATATATATATATATACTTATTTGTAATACTAAACAGTATTCCTCTTTCTTAACCGAGTGTATTTAATATCCCTTTAAGAGTCATATTTAGTACGCTATAGTCGTTCCAAATGTAGAGATTATCAGTCCAAACTTTTTAAAACCCCACTATCAAGCTTCTTAGTAAATATGGCACGGATTGCACAACTCCAAATAAAAAAACTAACTGCTCCGCCATATAATAACACGTATTGTGATCGATGTGGCGGGTCGAAGGTACTGAACATTATAAACAAACTGAAATTAAAACTAAAATGAAGAAGTCGATTCTCAATTTGTATCACATACATAATAAAGCATGATTGATCCACACAGTTATGCCAATCACTTGAACCTAAGCCATATTACTGTTCATATTAGTGTAGAAGCTGGGGAAGCCCAGCCAGTGGGAGGAAGTCGGACCCCCCACGAACACACACACACACACATATATATATATATATAATTAGTTTAACAAAACTCGGTTCTGCCGACCCAGAGCAGTCCCCTTTTCGCCGTACTCAAAGAACGGGCCTCCGAAAGTGCTTTGACTATTTTCAGCTGTATTTTATTCGCAATTGTCATTTCAATAACATGATGACCCAATTCAGTATACAAAAAAGATGGCTCTCAACACACACACACACACACACACATATATATATATATATATATATATATACACGCGCGCGCGCGCAGAGAGAGAGAGAGAGAGAGAGAGAGGATGAAATATGCAGCTCTCAATCAACAGTTTTGTGATAACGACGAGTGACACTGTCCTTATATATTTCCAGAAAACTCACTGCTTTACCATAATATGAACTGCGATGACGACATATCTCAGCCACTTGAATCCAACTTGTGGCATATCAAATTAATATAGCAAAACGTAAACATAAACTTGAATTGCTGCCACGCAATATACGTGGCAACAATTAAAGTTTTCTGTATTCTGCTAGTTTTAGCAGCAGGTGAAAGGGCACTTGTAAACACAATCGCCTATCATGATTTCTACATCTTGTCTGCTGCACAATAATTATTCGCTCACACTAAGACATTTGGGAATGATGAACTGCGATCATTTGTTAGTGACACTCATCTCTCTGTCTTGTAGTGTCCTCATTCAGAAGTAGCCACAGGTCACATAATATATATATATATATATATATATATACACACATATAGTTTCCTGATATTTATAACCTTTTGTAAAAAGATTGACGATATCGAAAAAACAACATTACTCACTGGTCTATATATTTTATATACTAATGTACTGTGTTAAGAATCTTAAATTAATTTAAGCGATTTACCGCTTTTTGTAGATACATTAGGTATACTTTTGACCTTCAAAAAGCCGATATTAGGATTAACAATTCGACACGTTTTCCCTTTAGATAAGTTATTCGACGGCACAATGGCGTGTACAGAAAACAAATTAACATGAAAAAGGTTAACCAAGTTTGAATAAACATTTGTTTATTTATGTTTATACCATATCGTTTGATGGTTCATCTTATCAGCGTTTAGCGACGAGGACTAGAAAAACAGTATATATTACAGCCATCAGAGTGGAACAGACTAACAGACAGACAACTTGACAGACAGACAGACAGACACAGACAGACAAATAGCGCAAGATGTAGCTTATTACCATCTAAACGCACCGCTTGCAGTGCCAATAACAATCTGCCCGTAGGGCTGGTAAACTGTCAAAAATTGGCAAGTATCAGGTAAAGTTAGCATGATAATAGTGTTATTCTTTGCTAATTCACCACGACTTATTCATTCTATAAGTTGACGTTTTATATAGCTTTGTGTCGTCATATGATGAAGGTTATATAAACTTAGCATCTTTACTGACTATACTTGGGAATGTCATCGTGACAGCAGTCGCTACTTAACAAGTCATTGACACAGAATCAACGAACTCATTGAATCCTACATAATTGTATGCATGGATCTTTCTGCGCATGCACGCTTATAAGTAGCTAGATGTGTGTGTATTATCATGTATGTGTGAGTTTGTGTGTGTTAAGTGTGTGCGCGTGCGTGTATCTTCATCTGTGATCGCGTTTGACAGAGTACAATGAGGGCGCTTCCGTAAGGCAGTTGCTGGCGTACGCAATCAAGGCCTTTAGATAGTTCGATCGAATCCCACTATTAGCTATGTATCCGAGTTGTTTAATTTTCCAATAAATACCTTCAGCTGATCATCTCATTTCCCTTAGATGTAGCTCTATACACATACAGCAAAGTTGGCACTAGTATCGAGACTGAGCAGAACGATAATTAACTTACACACCAAGTACTACCGTACTCCCAGTTAGTGTGCTTATGTCTGCGTCATCATCTACGGCAATCGATAAACATCAACCCGAGTAGTTTGGCGTATAGTGTGCCGTCATCTTTAAGCTTGTGTCTCTGTCTGTGCATCTGTGCGTCTGTTTTTACTGTCCATCCCGGTGTATCTGCACGAATGCATCTCCGCTTGAGCCTGTCCATCGGCTTGCGTATGGCTCCTTAAGTCTACACACGGCGGTGTCTCGTCGTTAAACAATCCGAGGTATCTTGTATAACCAGCGGTAATATAAATGACTGAGCTATGACAGATTACCGTTAACCAGTAATTATCACCTTAACTCCTAACACACTGGGCCGTCTCACATTACCTCACCTCCAGCGTTTAACTCTTTTATCATTCAGCCAAATAATGGCTTTCCTTCCCAACTCATCATCCTTACGATATCATCGACCACGTCACTTTGTAATTATCGTTTTAATATACATCGGCGTTTCTCTTCTCCTCTGCTGTAAATCTTCGTCACTGCGCTCAAATCAGGCAAGTAGAAAGCTTAGAGAGAACTACAACAGACAGACAGAGAGACAGACAGATAGATAGATAGATAGAGACTGAGATATGTACATATAGATAGTTACATAGATAGATTAATAGATAGATAGATAGATACAGGAATAAGGATATCGATTGTGTTAAACACTGATAGAAAACAATCCAAAATATGTAAATAAATATCACTGAGGACTGAATCTGGTAGAATGACGAATGAGATGGCGAGATGATCTCCTCCATTTCTTACTTCCTATACCTTTGAGATGACATATTCCATGGAAGCACGTTGTACCGGTTTTCTCGCATAAATGTGGGGTCGATAATTTATGTTTAACATGGGATTAGGTGCCGTATTCGATAAATCTGTTCCATTTATCCATCTGTATAAATTATCAGATAGATTATAGAGTAGCGTATTTCGACTTGTTACCTGGATTTACCAGAAAGGAAATACTAAGACAGTTTTATAGATGCGGCTGAAATGTTATAATTAGTTATTAAAACAATATCACAAATGTACCACTCATCAGTGAACTGTCGTTTTGCCAAATTGTAGTAGCAGTCCAACGCTGTCTGCTAGTAATTTTCTACCCCACATCTGTAGTTCATGTGGTTTTCGCTAGATGGCGAGTATGAGTTGGGAAAAACCTATTGGCAAGTTATATCTTGCTACACCTAGTATTTGGCAATTAAAAGGATATAAAATAATACTTCTCTGTCGATATCTCGGCAAATCTGACCCACCTTAAATACCTCAAATCTAATCGAAGTGGAAAATCTTTAGATCAACTTTTATAATACTCAATATTCGGTATACAGTAAATGATCTGACCACTGTGAAACAGTTTTCCTTCTCGAAAATTTTAGCCCACCTTAGCCACCACAGAAGTAAATAGTAAACAGTGCTTTATGCACCATCCCATTCCTCACCTGTCAGCTTGTTCCTTGTGATATGATACGTATAGAAGTTAATAATAATCAAACAGAGCTATAAAGCCTGGAATATTATCAGCAGTCGATTAAAAAAACATGTCAGATAGTTCTCAAAGTGATGTAGTACTACCGTGATATACTGATAGCAGATGACAGCAGTTCAAACAACAACTACGTTATTATTATCGGTAGCACAAGTAGCAGCAACAATAACAATGACACAGTGGCCACATTATCATCAGGATCGGATCACCAATTCGTTACCATCATTCTCTAGTCAGCAGTCTCCAAGTTCCTAATACTAAGCACATATTAATTTTAAAGCCGATATATATTATGTAGTCACTTTATTGATAGAATCTCGTGACGTTATTGTATTATCCACTGACCAAACGTTTGACACACTTCACTGAATGCAAAACCAAACAGATGTAAAGAAGACCGCTGTAATTGATACATCAACTATCCATCTAGAGGACATGATTTGACTCTAAGAACCAGGATATTCTACGACATACCAAACGCATTCCGATGTCTTCGGTGCGAAATTATGAAAGATCACGAATTTGTTTTTCCTTTTCCTCGCCGAGGTGTGCAATCAATCACCATTTGTCGTCGATGTTGAGGCGTTCGTTAGCGCGGACCTATTTAATGAATATATTTGTCACCTTATCCGAGAGAGAGGTCCCAACCGAAGTTTTCTAACATGTGATAATTGTTGGTATTGGATTTCCGAGCAACGTTGCTGCTCCAAAATAAAAATGCTCGAGTTGGTTTTGCTCTAGAGGTCTTTCTGCTCCACTGCTTAGGATAACCGAACAACAAACTCGGTTTTCCAGCCTAACAAAATGTTCATATGCCAAAAGTCGACGAAAGTTCAACAACCGAACAAACGGAGAACAGTCGAAAATCACTCGAAAATCATTTGATTTACCGCCGCAAAGGGGGCGCTTTTGAGCCAGCCCCGCTTTCGCCGTTTTATCCCCCTTCAACAGCTGAGTTGGTGGTGGTCTGTGACGTCAACAACATGTGTCCGAAGTCATTAGACATCGGGTCATCGCTATAAGAGAAGGATGGCTTCACGAAAAAGCGCGTCCCGAAACGACTGACAAAGATTAGCGAGTTTTGTAGAAACGAATTTCTCTGGTGATTTTTCCAACCGAAGAAACTGACTTTTGTTCTGTGTTTTCAGCTTGCCCGACGTGCACGCAGTATTATCAGCTGGAGAGTTCGGTACAGGAGCTATACAAAGTGATAGAGGAGCTAAATAAAAAGGTAAGCAAACAATGGAATCGGGGAGGGGGTGGAGGAGAAGTGTTGCTCCGAGCCGAAATACTCCCGCGTAATTATAGGTTACTAGATTATTTGCAACTTAAGACGGCGCGATAAATTCTCGACAAAGCGCCGCGTTTCACTTCTGTCGACACTCGATGCGAAAGACAATCCATAAAAGCAAACTTTGATATCTCAAACGTTAAATCGCCGCATCGCTTTTTGTTGGTGTAAATTACAAATTTACGCCATTTTGGTTGTCGATGGTTTGTTCCATTTTGTTCCAATCTGATTATACTATGTCGGGGACAGATACTAAACTAAGACTGCGAGTCAGCGACTGGGATTGTGGTGTCTCAGACTAGCGACAATGATTAGAAGAAACATTTGTAGAAGTGTTATCATTTATGTATTTCTATATCCTTCGCAAAGCACCAACATAAAAAACGAACATTCTCTCGTTGAAGTGTGTCGATATTTCTACACATTCTGATAACCTATGGTGGAGTCATTTATCCAGCTCTGGGCGCGACACTTGTCTTTAAACAACAACATTTACGTCTACCAACAACTGTTTTACAGCTCAGTAATCTGAGGAAGGTTGAAGATAATAGATGATCGAAGCAGGACTTGAATCCAAGGATATTATATTATCTGTAGCCAGAATATAAGGTGTGTGTGTGTGCGAGTGAGTGAGTGAGTGAGTGTGTGTTTGTGTGGAGAGAGAGAGAGAGAGAGAGCATACACACATATCATATCATCTCCAAGGGCTATGTCTAGCAAATATGTGAAATACCTTGAAGGATGTTGTTCTTTTAACACTCTTTCCTTTCTTATCCAGCTGCTGGAGACCGAAATTCGTTTGACAGCGGTGGAAAAATGTGAGTGTTTGGCGAGTTGTAAAGTGAATGGCACGAAATACAGAGATGGCGAATCGTGGAAGAAGGACCACTGCACCACGTGTACTTGTAGGGTACGTATAATTTTCCACCACTGTCGTCATTCTGTCGATCTGTAATGAAATTGCCAAACAATCGATACAAATTGCTCTCCTAATGAAACGTGCTCATTCATACCAAATACCAATATATCAGCCGTTAAAACGCCCACTGCAGTTGACATTCTCACCGGCAAGTAATTTCTCTCAGCTACCATCGACTAGGTACTAATTACGCTTGATTCTTCCACGGTGATGATGCCATTGCCGACAGTTGACTTTATTTTTCGATTTCAAACCACGATAACTAAGTTGATCCTATCTTCACGGGCTTTTTTTTAATCAAGATCAGGATGTCCTTCATTTCAGGGTGGTCAGGTTAGTTGTGTGCCGCCGATTTGCCCAAAACCGAAGTGCAAACATCCGGTTCTCAAAGAGGGAGCATGTTGTCCAACGTGTCTTCGTAAGTCTTCATCTATTTTTACATTCATCCATCTATGGTTAATGCGATTAGTTATTATGTACACTGATATCTCCAAATATATGGTCAACTCGTATATAATTTACTAACTTCAAGTTTGACATTAAGTATTCTCGCAACTGGTTTTATGTGCGCATGAACGTGAATATTGTTACTATCCAAAATGACTGAGTATCTATCTCTCTCTCTCTCTCTCTCTCTCTCTCTCTCTCTCCGAGAACCTAAGAAATGTCTTCATTTGCTATACTGTAACTAGTAGCGCAATTCGCTCTAATATTCTAGTACATGGGTTCGAATCCCGGCTCTACCCGAAGCCCATTTTATTTTATTATTTCACCTGACAGTGTCGAAGATGGGTCGGCCCATTTAGCTTATCTTGTACACAAAGGTGGCCATACAAACCTTTTATCCACAGCTCACGCGTACATAGAATTAACGCTAACATTTATAGACGATGTCAGAGAGAGAGAGAGAGAGAGAGAGAGACCTGACTCGGCCTTCCAAGTGATCAACAACAAGATAGTGGGAGTTCCTCGAGTGAAACATCCATCATTCGTCCGTAGCAAGATATTAACACCGACAGATAGACAAATGTGATAACACGGGGCAATGATAATTAGTTTTTGTTTTCTCTCCGAGACTACGATCAGATATTGTAACCGATATACCAGAGTCTTGTTGGCCTCCGCCAGGCTAAACACGGCCACATCATGACCACTTTACTATATTTATCTATTGCCCGTGGACTCGACATTTCTAATCATTTCCCACGCACCGGCTGCGGCCATGAACCGATCCCGAATAAAGACGGTTCCCTGGCAGAGGGAAGCAGCCATAAGCTGAGAATGATACTAGTTGATTTCGAAGAAGAAAACCTCTTTCGGTTTTGCACGACAAATGTTTCTCATGGCAGAACATCGAATGGCGTGGGCTAACAAATAGTTCTTTTGTTGTTTGTGGTTAATTAGAAAATTGTTATGTTAGTTAGAACCGTGAGGCGTACAACCGTCCGTCCATCTTTCTACCTACCTACAAATCTGTGTCGTATGTCGTCTGTCTGTGTGTCTGTATGTATGAATGAAAGTATGTATGTATTTCAACTCCGGACAGACAACGGCCAGACATTGATGATTAAATAATATCGAGCGAAGGACTCCAAACTTACAAGCTTACGACTGTCCAGTGGATGTTCAGACAAGTATTTCTCGTGCAGACACAAGACGCCAGTTTTCCATATACGCGGGCCGTCATGTGGGTGATAACCCTAAACATTTCTGGAGCAGCTCGCTTGCAGCGGGCTGGATCCCATGTGACTGTCTTCCAGACATCTGGTGCCTCCGCCAACCGTCAGAAGACGATGTATGCCAACTTAAATCCGCCCACGTAGACCTGAATGATGCGACTCGGGAGTTGTTGTGTTTATTGCTACTCACACACGGCCCGGCTCAATCTGCCAAGAAGAAATTCTTCATCAATGAAGATGACGTAATGGGCCATTTTCTGTACTACAAATGAATATTTACCAGACTATGTAGACGTTCCCATGGCTGTATATGGGACGTCAGGCTGCGATTCAACAAGCATTGCTGATGTTTTAGGCCGAAGTTTTATCAATGTGCCAAACTCACTCGACGATTCTATCTCGCAGCGTTTATCTGATCTGCAGAACTTAATGCAATCTCCACATAACCGCATTATTACTGGTAATATCGGCGAGATAACCAGCGACATAAACAAATCTGAGGACCTCGAATAAACTTTGGGCCGTCACTCGGTGGGCGATATTAAGAGACAGATGACTCTATTCTCGTGCGCAATTAACTCGTATTTCAATAAGCTGTACTACACCCTCGAACAAGACGGTTTTTGCGACTCACTCTATTTTCTTTCTTAATTAGCCTCGATGAGATCTGAATTACAGATTTCTTCATCAACAAAGAACTCGGCTTGTAATTCTTTTTTATCTTTTTAATATCGTCCCTTTTTGCCTATTATCATTGGGATAGCGCCGGTCGGTCACCTGCGTAACTACAATTTCGCGTTGCAAGCAAAGTTTCGATTTGAACGTTAGAGCGTTGGAAATGAGCGATATTTTGTGAAAACTTCGCAGAGCGCCGCATCGAATGCGGATGGCCACCGTGTGCGCTTGGTGATGTTCGGATAATTGTCGGTTAGCGTGTTCGTCGATATTTACGACCAGCGTCGAGCGAATGATGTCAGGCGAAAACTGGCAATCTGCGTTGACGAAAAACTGGTGAGTTGTCAAATTTAGGAAAACATTAAAGATGAATGCGCTAAGGTATGCACACACCTGAAAAGCGGCGACCGATTGTCAGCCGTGAGGAGAGTCGACGCAAAATAGCCAAATACGATATAACTTCTTGAACTTTTTAATGCTGCAACACGTTAATAAAACGATTTCGTCCTGCCTCCCACCGAAGTCATCAGCACCGATTTCCCATCATCCAGACTTACAAGAGAAATACAAAGAAAACACTTGATGGTGTGATATGTAAGAATTCCACGGATCGGGGTGTCATAAGATAACATTGTAACAATTGACTTTCTCTGGACAGGGTAATGGATATCACCCACGAGTGTTTAGTAAGCGCCTAATCCGTCTGCAGGTGGCACCACGGCATTGGGTGGTATTAAAGAATTGAGTTCAGTTATTTATCCCGGGTTCAGGTCACACCTGAGACATATGGCCGAAAGGCGTCTGCCAAGGGAAATAAATCCCACAAAAACACCGTCGGGTCAGGGTGGCATTTAAGATGAATTTAATTAACACTTAGAACTATGTTTCGATATTTCGGATTCAACTTTATTTGCTAAGGAAGATGTGTGTGCGCGCGTGTGTGTTTTAGCTGTGTATAATAAGGCACAGGCACAGAGAATCTCGAACCGTGAATTCAAACTCTGGACGTTTCTTCAGGGGGCTGAATCCAGAGTGGCTAGCATTCAATAAGATATACGGATAGAGATGACTAAACCAATCATTTAATTATTTCGAACTCTCCACATAACAGATCCTTGGCTAGCATTATTTCACACCAAGGCCTGTATTGGTTTAGTTCAATGCAGGTGTGCCAGTATGTATGTCAACGGATGTCTGTCTTCTCCAAGTGTGTATGTTTGTACGTGTATGTTTCAAGACTGATAATTTCACTGCACATTTTATTTCAGCCTCAAATCCTGTCCCCATATTACGGACTATTTTCGCTGCGCCTCTAGCACCGATTCAAAATGGCGGTAAATTGGTTTGCATTTCTGTTAGCCCGCCTATTAATTACCATCAGTGTTGTTTTTAATGTTAAGTAGTGGATTTTGAATGGTTATTTTCACGCCACATTTTCTTCGATGCGAAACGTGAAAACAACCACTTTCAAAATGAAACCATCCCCATCCTAGCAAACAGTGGCGCGCAGATGCGAATTCCTCATAAACAAAATATACACACTCTACTCACTTCTTGTTCTTTATTTGTTTAATTCATAATAAATGCATGCTAAATGATGAAAACACAAAATGACCTTCGCCCCAGCATGAGTGTAAATGGCCTTCAGGTCAAGCATCATACCAATGCATGTTATATGTGAAATAAGATACTATTCCATTGGTTTATCTTAGAAATACGCATGTTTATGCAGTAAGAGAATCCACTGTTCTTTGCTTTGTTTCTTAGCTGAATTTATAATTCAACTGCTCCCTTCTGTTGACGATTCGCTTGCACGTAAACATTATGTGGGAGTATTAGTAATTAGATAGCAGGTGTTAAGCTTGTTGCTATCCGTGTTACCTGAAATCTACTGTTTACGGTATACTGTACCAGATGCAGTTTGCTGATTCTTGGAATTCGCCAGTAGCTTGGTAAGACTATATACAGCAGTATGGCTTGTAAAGCAAGTTAAAGAATCCATGGGTGAGAAAAAACACACACAAATACACACACGCACGCACACACACACACACACATATATATATATATATATATATGCACGCATGCACAAACTCAGTAAGTTCCAGTCTAGCATGGAAAAAAGATAACTGTATTAATAACTTTCAATGTCAGACGAACGCCCAAGTAAGTACTGACGCAGAATACCCTCTTTCACAAATCAGCAACGGCAACAGATGACACTTAGATAAACTCCGAACATATCACAACAACAAAGTGTAACTGGATGATTAACGTGACAATATAGGGACCGATTAAAACACGTCATATTAACATATATTAAGAAGCACATATCAGGCCTCTTTGTGCGGATCTGTCAACGTGTAAACATAATACTTCTGATCAGTAGATGTACGTTTGCCATAATATATGTGTTAGAGCAACATCAAGCTCTAACTTGCTACTATTTAGTACGCTTCCAGCTTTTAGCCGATGTTTTCTGCTATAACTTCTACCGGTTTCATGTTCTGTGGCTTCTCATAGATTCTAGTTTAACTGTTTTATTCACTTAGGTAGATAGTTATTTAACTACAGATATCTTCAGTAGTTGTGAAACACACTGATAATATTTCCATAAACCTTGTTTGTATATCATTTCATACTTCACATAATATATATATATATATATATATTATTTTTTATTATTATTACATAGGACATTGTTACTACAGTGGGAAAAAATATGATCATTTGGAAGAATATTATCCTAGAGAATGCATCAAGTGTACATGTAGGGTAAGGTCAACGATAATTTATCTAATTTACAAAATATCTTACAGAAGTGCCAAATAGTTAGGGTGTTTTATCCTAATAGAACACGATTAACTAAAAAGAATATACTTATAATTGTTACAATTATGTTGTCTATTTCCTTAGAATGGTCGTATGACATGTCATCGTGAAGAACAATGTCCCCCGTTAGACTGTCCACCAGAACAACAGGTGGCAGTTGAAGGAGAATGCTGTAAATTTTGTAAAGGTTTGTAGTATATAATGCAAATAATCCAGTTAATAGTCTCTCCTTCATCTGTTTTTTGTCTGTGTATTTACCCTCTTACACCTTCCCTACCTTCTCTCTGAATGCATATGTGTAATTTTGAGAGTCTCTCTGACTGTATCTCTCTGTCAGCCTTTATGACTTGGTATCTACGATAGGTCGTCTCCATGGCCTAAATGATATTGGAGCTAGCCACCGACCTCTAACATCTTGGTTCAAATCCCTGCATAGCTTCAGAAGTTGTTCAATTTATTTAGTCTACCATAGGCAGAAGACTGTCCATAAAACTGTAACCTTTTACATTTTGGGGCTGGTTCGTGCGCGTGTATATTCATGAACACCTGCATGCATATGCATAAATATGTTACTATCTGTTTTCCGCTTGTTTTTATTGTTAATTCTTCACACTATCTTATCGTAATGTGATAAGCCTTTAGGTCACTTGCCTACAAATAAACAATATCTTAACACTACACACATATCCCGAAAAAGGCAGCCTACAGATTTAATTTTTGTTTTATTACATCATATCTCTAGGTCTTGATTACTGTGGTAAAGGTCATGACTGTCATCAGAACGCAACCTGTTATAACCTGGATACGAAATACACCTGTCAGTGTAACGATGGCTTTAAAGGTGACGGCAAAACCTGTCAAGGTATGTCTTACAGAGACGTCACTCGGCGATGGAATGTTATCTACACCAAATGACGAAATTCAGTGTCATATATTTCCTGTATTTCTTATGAAATATTACAGGGAAATATTTGCATTATATAAAGGACCTCCTATCCTCACGTTCATTATTTTTTTCTTTATTTTTTTGGCGTTAGGAACGCCATAGCTTGGTGCAGCACTTTCTTGCTACTTAATTATAGAAATGCCTGGTTTTCAGTTTACTGACCAATCATTGTATATTATTCATAATACCTGGGATTAGGTGGGGTATTTATATGCTCTCTGAATGGTTGTCCAAAAGGATTTCTTAAAAAGGATGTGAAAAGACCAACATAAAGCACTGTATGTAAACTGTAAATAATTTACAGTGCACAATCCAAGTCTACCTCACTTCATTACCTGTTATTTGTTTAGTTATAGTAATAGAAGAGTTTTGATTAACAAAACAGCAGAAAAAAATGCAACTGTCATCTACAATCATACTTAATTACTTTCAAACTTTTCAGCTTTAATTATGAAAAGTTTTATTTTTAGACTTAGACGAATGTCAGTCAGAGGGCGGCCACCATGGACATTATTGTCATAGCAACACAAAGTGTATTAATACACCTGGATCATATAAATGTGAATGCTTGCCTGGATATGTCAGAGAAAGTCAGTTTGCATGTCGAGGTAAGACGGAAAACATTGTCACCTGCCTACCATATCTGAGATAAAATAATTAAAACTGTCTCCTAGAGACACCATTTGGAAACACCTAAGTATGCATGCATATGCATACTATTTGTTCGCCAGATGATTTATAAAACACTATTTTTTTTCTACTGTGCACATTGTTATTTTTGGAAGTAATGTTCCTGATTTTCGGAAGTTACTTTGCAAATCAATAGGAATAGAAGGAGATTAACAACAAGTTGATACACACAGACAGACCTACACATACAAACAAACAAGAAAGACCACATAAATAAATGATGGTGGCATGCGTACATGAGTGTGTGTGTATGGTTAGCAAGAATATTTGTCAGCATTTTTACATAGTTTGTTTACATCAATATTGAATAAAATCAACAAGAAAAATAATAATTTTGCCAGTAGGAACTGAATAAATAGCTTATTTATATGAGAAACTTTTCAGAACTAGATGAGTGTCATTTGGGTCTACATGACTGCCATCCCAATGCTGACTGTATCAACACTGAGGGTTCATTTATATGTCGATGTTCTCCCGGTTATCATGGGGATGGAAAGCTATGCCAACGTAAGTGAAAATTTCTGCGTGGGCGTATATAATGATGTGGCAGTAAGTGTGGGCGTATGTGGGCGTGTATATGTGCGGGTGAATGTCAGACTGTAGGCGTCCGGGGACTGATTTGTGGGGGTGTATGTCTTTGGGATATACTCGTGGATATGTATCGATTATGAATGCAGACAAGTTGCTGTATGTCCGTGGTTGTCTGGAACTGGTTCTGAATTAGTACGTAGCAAACACTGCAAAAGATCATTATCGCAACGGAAATGTGAGCAGCGCGAAGTAAAAGAAAAGTAATGAGGGTGTTGACTTTTTACGGTATAGGTACTATGTACATAGAACGAACATATGTGATTCAGTCTGAGGATGGGACTATGGGGGGAGGTATCCACCTGAGGGAGTGAGCATATAACTATAAGCTGGTGGTAGACATACATGTGTGGCTTCCACCCAACTACGTTATTAAACATCCCCGCACGCCTCATAAATAAGAACAATGATCATTATACCACATCTGGCCATATTATCGGTATCAAGGGGGGAGGATCGGATTAGACGCGAATCATTATCAGCCAAATGATACCATGGCATGGGCTCCAGAACAGGACACAATCTCTCTAGAATTTACTCCAACATATCACTCACCGAAGACACGTGACTTCAGTCATTCGCTCTCCAGATCCGAGTCTCCGCGGAGCCACAGCGATCCTAGAAGCTCCAGCAGACTTTATATCGCTCCGGGGCTAAACCTAACAAACATCTACAATTATAAACACCAGCTACAGACAGACAGAGAGGGGTCGATAACTTTGATAAGTCCACGAGGGTTCGCCCCCAAACGATCGCTGCCAAATGCCGAAGCCATCCGGCAGATGGCAGAACCGACGCCATGCGTGGGAGGAGTCATTTTCACTGAAGGACACATTGCCGAGTGGACTGGAGTGGGGAATTTTTTGATATATCAGCTGTGTCACTTCATGGCCAGAACACCGAAAGTTGATGGAAAATAGTCCACTTCTGACGAACTGATCTTTTAATAATGAATGAGCCCTGCCCGCATCACAACCCACGCATGCTCCCACCCTGTGTTTGACTGTGTTTCGCCCGACTGGTATGGAAATTATCGTGAATTGTTATCAAAACACACCTAGGGGACATTTTTCTTTGAAGGCACAGTTTGGCCTTAATAAATCGAAAAGTATTTTGGGAAAGAAGAACATTTTACGACCCAAAAACTGTCAAATCTTTTATATTTAATACGTTTGAGTTTAGACATAATATTTATAGTAAGTTTATGGTTTTAGTGATATAATTGACATGTTTCTAGCAAAAGGAACTACATGTTTCAGAACGGCATTAGAATTTAAATGTTGTGTCATAATATCAGATTAATTAAAGAAAGATAGCGCAAATAAGGAATGCACAATTTAAATGTGTTTTATCCTAGTAATAAAAGGAATCAACCGAGTTAACTTCTACTAATTTGGATATTATAATATTTAAAAAATAATACGTAAAACTATTTCAATTAAAACAAATTGTTTCATTTGCAGCGTCTTGCCCTGAGCCTTGTCTTAATGGTGGAACGTGTGTGGCCCCTGGGGTATGTGCTTGTCGAGTCGGTTATGTTGGTGACCACTGTCAAACAGGTAAACATACTAGTGCACAGTGTACCTGACGATGATGACTTGATATTAAACTGCGATAATTCTCTAGTTAGCGGTCAAGTGTCTATTATTCGGCCGGCTGTCAAACTTTTACAATAGACTATTGTAAACGCTCGCGGATTAGTATTTCTAATCGATGTAGTCGATGAACATTCGGGATGAGCCGGGAGTGTGTTCGGTTCTATTTTTGGCCTTTATTGTTGACAGACGTGAACGAGTGCGAAGAAGGCCTCGCCCGATGCCATCCAAATTCTGACTGTATCAACATTCCCGGACAGTACTACTGCAAGTGTAAAAAGGGCTTCCACAGTGACCATTATGACAATCTTAATGGCTTGCTCTGCAGAGGTGAGTCAGTGGCCGTTCGTTTGTGGCACGTTATGATTTGGAGCTCGACGCGTTAGTTCTTGTTACGTAGCGTGCAGTTGTTTCTTTTCCGAGCTCGCTATTTCGTAATAATTTCAGATGTAAACGAATGCGGAGGCTGGGGCGGTGGCCACCACTGTCCCACTGGAACGGAATGCACCAACACACCGGGCGGCTACGAATGTCTTTGTAGAGAACACTCGGAATGTAGCGCAGGTAAAAGGATTTTTTCTTCCAGTTTTTAGTTGCAGAAAGATATTTAAATCAAAGAGGAATTTACAAACCTTCGTATGAAGCTGATGAAAAACTGAATGAGTAACACACTGATAGATATAGCATTTTAATGTATTTGTGATTAATCTCAGTATTCGGGATCGTGATATAAATAACTACGCACGGATACAAACAGACGGATAATGTCGAAATACTTTTCCCTGATTTATTAGTGGGGGGGGGGGGGGAAGGGTAGTCGCGTCAGGTCAATAATTTATATACTTTATGTTGTCGGGGGCTGAACACAAAATTTAGCTCGTAAATGCGTCAGAATCCTATCCATATGAAATATTTTCCACTCGTTACAACATTCGGCATGGAATTTGTGATGGAGTGTAGTTCCAATGACGTCATCGGGATACTTCCAAAGCTGGACATTTCCTGACTGACCGATTCTTTATTCCTAAATTGATTAAATCCGAACATGTGACAAGCTCCACTGGTTAAAATATCAGGCTTCGATTCTGTTCGCTGTTCAAGACCTTGGAGTCTGCACGTTGGAGAGGATGAATTTCGCCTCAATTGCCATACGTACAAGAAATAGTTCTATAGCCTGATGTTGACTAGAATGAGTTTCACCTGGATTATTAACCGAAAACAGTTGTTAAGTGTAAACAAGGAGGCTGAGGTAGACTGGATAAAGATTGCACACACCGCCTTCAGTATCATAGACAAATGGGCATTCTTAAATGACATGATAAGTTTAATTCAGTCGAAGCACAAATATTTACATTCGGGTGAATTCTTGTTAGATTTATGGGCGATGATTTTAAAATAACACACACACACAAACATACACACACATATATATATATACATACAGACACACACACATACACACACACACATCTCCTCTCTCTCTCTCTATATATATATATATATATATATATATATATATATATATATATATATATATATATATATATATTATTACTTACAAAAGTGGCGTTAAGGCGAATTTAACGAAAGCCGAAATGACGTAAATGGGGGTTTTACTGTAAATATACCTCCATGCTTCACCTTGACAATATCTAAGATCCTTGATTAGTCTGTCTTGTCGACTCTTATCTCCAATTCCATTTCAATTATTAATTGTTTTGGTTTTTCTTCTTGCCTTTTTGCAGCCTGTCAAGTTGATGGTGAATTCCACGCTAACGGCACAGTGTGGGAAATGTTCAATGAGCCTTGTTCCCAGTGTGTGTGTAAGGTCGGTATTAATGACATCAACACAAACCTTTACAATATTCTAGTAGATAGAAGAATATCACCATCGTATCAGTTTTCCTGCACGCGAATGTCGATATCTGTCGATAGGAGATGGTGCAGTAGCTAGATCACTGTGCCGCAAATCTCCGGGCTCCGGATTCGATTCCGGCCCAAGCCTGTGTTTGTATTTCCGTTAATAGAGGCCTAGCGACGAGACTAAATAACTCAGACCTACTCTGTCGTTAGAGGAAACAATGTCTTTTGTTTTATTAAATGTAACGTGTTGATATATTAAAGTCGAGAAAATCGAATCTTTTCACGGCAATTTGTCCCGGTGCCATTCTTAGTGACTTGCCTATCCATAATTAATTATCCCGTATAACCTGTCCAAAACTACTAATTCCTCACACACAAAAAACCCATACTTATCCAGAATGACTCATCCACAGGGAATGATGAAAGCCTTTTTTTTCCAGGATGGTGAAGTTCGATGTTCTCGGAGACCTTGTGATTGTGCAGCCGGTTTTTCCGATCCTAAATGCTGTCCACATTGTGCTCCGGAACAGCAATGTCGTCATCAGGATCTGCCTATGACATACTACAGCGGTGATACGTGGATCTACCAGTGTCAGATGTGCGAGTGTTTGGTAAGTTAACCTTGTCAACACAGGAATAGATTGATCGTGGTTAGTTTGTTAAGGAAAGAGACATCGCCAGCGTGTTATAAATAATACGGCATTTAGACCATTTTTAAATATCTGCACATCACCTTAAGGCTATAGACGTGTCAAATGATCCCTATAAGTAAATCATTGTTTATCATAAACATTGTACGGTAGAACTGACACGTTTTATCTGCATTAGCTGCATTTCAACATTAAATAGATTGGTTAATGACACTAGTTTACGACATCGGTCAACAAGTTTACACCAACAGATTAGGTCGTCCAGGTAGTTCTAGCTATACGAGTTATCCGTTGTGTTCGATGGGAATAACTGGAAACATTGGCCATGGAACGCATTCTTTAAAATTAAATTATGCAAAGAATTATAATTTAATGGATTATTCTCGGGGGAAAAGACTATGGCCGTTACATCGCATTGGTAACCAATATCTTGGGGGGAGGGGGTGCACTTCTCTCAATTGGTTATTTATTATCTGTCGTGTCACAAATGAGGGAGTAATCATAGCTATCCTAGGTGTATGTGTATGTACGTGGCTGTACGGGGTAAACATATAGGTGCAGTACTCCTTGCCATTTTTTAGCATATTCCAAAATAGCGAGAATTTGTCTTTATTGTTTTTTTGTAAAGTTGAGTTTTAACTTAGAAAACAGAATTATCTACGATGCAAGTAGCACGCTCTAATTGCTGTCGGTCGTAAAAGACGACAAATTGTATAATTATAACATAAACAAGATACATGTAATGGCATTTCGGTTACTCGGTCATGTAATTTACGCTTTAAGTCCCACAGTGAACATCTCTCTATATTTGTTAGAATGGTGAGGTGGACTGCTGGGCCTTGGAATGTCCGCCTCTCTCCTGCTCGAAGGTCGTGCATGAGGATGGGGATTGCTGTCCTCGTTGCGTTGACGAAGATCCATGTCGTGTCTCCGTGGATCCGGATGATGTCGACAGGGTGTCCATGACGTCCATGGTTTGTTTCTTCGATAGCAAGAAGTACTTCAGTGGTGACAGCTGGCTAGTACCGTGGGACAATTGCTCGATGTGTACCTGCCAGGTTAGGCTTTTAACTGTAGTAGTCTTACAATGGAGATTTAATCATTAACTGTTTAAACGTTTTGGAGCGATAGAACATTGACTAATCGAGTTAATTTTGAATAAATTGACGTCTACGTTTGTTGATACAGTATTATACTACACTGTAATATTTCGTTAATCGTTTACCACTTTTAGGCAGGTCAGATTTGCTGTACCTACAACGAAAGCTGTTCCTCGGTGAAACAAACCCATCCAGCGTTGGTTAGTCACCTCTACGAAGGCTCATTTCACCGGGCAAGATCATTTAATTGGAAACCACCCGAAACTGCTGCGCCTAGGATAACGGAAAAGCAAAGTACCTATCCCGAAGAAGTTGAGCCGTGGCAATTGCGACGTGTTGCCGGAACACATGACAACGGTCAGCCACGCTATTACGAATACGGTCCTCGCGTCGAGCCAAACCGAGAACGGCCCAGATCCGCGGATCATCCGAGTAGACTGGCCACGTCTCGGATATCAGCAGATCATCCACAGCCCGGGATCGACCGTGGCGGCGAGGTAAACAGCGCCCCCGGTGCCGATAGCCATTTAACTGCTACAAACATTCCAAGTAGAGAGTTGCCCTACAGCAACAATAACCCGAACTCCGCTCCGCTACCGAAGGGCTCGGTATCCAGCGTCTCGGGGACCGGTAACGGCCACATTAGCGGAGAAATGGTGTCGGTGGCCAGATTAAAGAATTCGAGAACGTCCAATAGTGAATTAAGCAGCGGGGATGTGCTAGTTAGATCCTCGGGGCCGAGAAGCCCACCAGACACTCCCACCACGGATGTGGGTTCAGCGAGTGCAGTTCTAAGTCATGCCAGAGAGTCACGTAGCTACCGGAGGAAGTTGGCCCGGCGACAAGGCCGACGCGGTCTGCGCAAACGCCGAAAGCGGCCTCGCCTCTCTTCGGCGCCTAGGTCGAGCAGAGAGCGGCCCGACAGCGGTCCGTCGCCGTCGTCGAGGTTTAGCAGAGAGCGGCTGCAGAGCTCTCCGTGGTCGCCTACCAACGACTGGTCGCTGCTGGAGCGAGAACTACGAACACTGACCAATGGTCAGCCGAGCGGCCATCCGAAAGACAAACGAGAAAAATCGACTGGTCGACGGCGAAAAAACTTCGATGGAGTCGGTTAGCGGGTGGTCTCCTATTAGCGTCCCAATCGTTAGCTATAACACCAATATAATAGATTAGCTCGGAGCTGGCCCGTGGCTTGTTTGTAGAGTTTTGTTTGCAGTCGGTCGGTGTTATATGACATTATCTCCTCTCCAGAAGGCCGATGGCTCCACCTAGTGGCAATTAGGCTGTCCGCCACACCGACGGAGCATGCGCACGACGATGACGATGACGATGATGATCGTATTTCAATTTACTATTAAAGATAATACAACGCGAATTCCATGCCCAGCCGTTAATAGACGACTGCCGTGAACTTAGATGATGGAGTGCCTCCTCCTGCGGCCCCTATTACAAGACACCTGGACTGGATTGGTCCAGTTTGAAGTTAGACAACTCCCAAACAGCGTCCCCACCCTAGCGGCTTAATACCAAGGCGCACTCCGCTGGGGATATGATGTATCCAGTTTAAGTGCGTGCTTGTGCGTGCGTGCGTGCGTGCGTGCGTGCGTGTGTGTCCGTAGTGGGATAGAGGCATCATTTACCTCAAACAATATCAGGTGCTAAATGTTGGAGGTTCCGAAGCTAATATAGACGTCTACAGAGTTGTTCCGATGCGAATATTAATCGCTCAGATGACAAAAGGAGAGAGAATGAGGGAGGGAAATGAGAGAAGGGGTACTTCGTTCCTCGGATAAATCATTTCGAGGAATGTGTTGCTGGCAGTTTGCCCCTTTATGGCCAATAATCGTAACATGCCGCTTAACGTTATAAGACAGCATTTTCGGAATTTGTTTTCGAGACAACTTCTTGGAGAGGTTGTTCTGCGGTGACGTTTTACATCAGATAAATTCATTCCAAACTTTAAATCCTAAAACGCCGAGAGGTTAGCGTCGAAGAAGGAACAATGAAACTCGTTAGCAGCAAACATTGTGTTTCAGAAAGCCACGTAGTAATGATAGTGCATTTCAAAAGTTGTTTTGAACTTTATAAAGATTATAAGTGTGTAGGCTGTGTTGGCTGGCATGCACTATTTGGTGCAATATCGTCCAAGTTGTTATCTGGTCTCATTAAATATGTTGTTGCCGTTGTTGACCTTTTCAAAGCTGCTTTTATTTTTCTTGTTGTTTCCGTAGTTTCTCTCGAGCATATCTCCCTCCCACGTCTCTTCTCCTCGCTGCATATTATCGCGGGGAGCGACTCGCGCCCCATCTATCGGATGATTTACCGCTGTACATAGTCTTCAATTCTCGTATTACTCACTTAAACTTACTTCACGTACTAAACTTCTACCAAAATCTGGTATTGCTTCTTTTCGTGTCTACGTTCTTGCTCACGAATATCATACTAACGATGCAACGTCTGGCTTCTTTTACGTCCTTCCGATATCTCTAGCCAGTGGCGCCGAGTTCTGTCTTTAACAACAACAACAACAAAATGATGAAGTTTCTGACTATGAAGTATCTCAGATGGCTAAAACTCGGGGCCTATAAACGGCGATATCTGTGGAAGCATCACGTTTCATTTTCCAGTATGGCTACATTTCTCGTCTGCAACCAGACTGGGAATATACTTAGAGGGTACTTGGCGAACAACCAATTCTGTTTTTAGGCAAATATGTTTAACCGTTGATCGTGGCAGGACCATGTGAAGCCGAGTTGATCTTCATCTGTCTCATTCTCTCAATTCACTACCGTCGCCGGAGCTTTCTATCCGCCAACATCATTATCAATTGTATTGGGCCAACTGAGAGACGTTTTTTGTCATCCGGAGCCGACAAGTCCGGAATGTAAATATCAGCCTCACTTGATCACCTTTAACATTAATCTTCCTTATCTTTGACTGATCTGAGCCTGCAGATGATGCCATGTTATTAACGTTAGTACCACGCTGGTGGGCGGTTGTTCCTCAGCTGCCGCCATCTCCCTGTCGACTGTGTTTCTTGCACTGTTCTTTATCACCCTTTGCACGCCCCCCCCCTCCTCCCCCATTTCCACCGACAATGGCACACAGCACACTATTCGTGTCATGCTAGCATCGCACCAGAAAGCAAACCGGTTGTAATATATTCGTTCCCTTAACAGTTCGTTCATTCAATGCAACGTTAGCTATAGTTAAACCAGTAATAAGTAAGCTTAGTTAATACGGAAACGTTGTCAATATATATATATATATATATATATATATATGGCGGTGTTTGTTACTCTGTTAACCAGTTAACAAGGTTCATACAAAGGTGTTTTCGCTATACGAAGAGGACCCTTACCGACTGCGATTCGTATGGCGATCAGAGGTTTTGCAGTCCGGGACGAAATAATCTCTCACAAAACAAAACAGGGGCATTACGTCTTCTGGTAACATAGTTATATACGAAACTGTGTTCCCCATTTAATACAACGTCCTAATTGTCGTGACCATTATCTTCACCGAGCTAGTTAGCATCGTAATAGGCCTACTACATCCCGTTTGAAGACTTACTGTTGAATTGTATATTGTGTATATAATTTTCTAAGTTATTTATTTCATATGTACAGGTGTGTGCCTGTGTGTGCATATGTATGTATGCGCGTATGTACGTGTGCCTATATGCATACATATACACACATCTACATATATAGATATAATTATACAGTTATGTAATGCTATGATACAAAAGTAACACTGGTATTAGTGCTTCTGATGAAAGGAAATGCATTTATCGTACTTACCCGTTATGTACCAGAGGTAATCAGTCGTTGTTGGTTGTTTCTCATCAGATGTCTTCGGTGTGACGTATCCCTGTCTTGGTATAACTACAGGTTGTCAATGCGTACCCTAATTTGTGAACGACAGGTGGTACGACTGTGTGGAATTGCGAAATGACCCAGGAAGCATGACGTTTTAGAAAAGAACACCTTCCATAACATGACAGCGTCCGCAGTATTGTTACACACACACACACACACATACACACACACACAAACATAGGTATACCCATGCACACACAGAGCCAGGTTTCTTTTCACTATGATTGGTGCTTATTGTTATCTAAAATGGTAGATAATGGCTTTATCTGAATCTCATGTTATCAGGTCTGCTGACGTGGACTAACTGCTGTTTTGACCATCGAGTTTAAGAATTATCTCTCAGCGCATAATTAAACGATCTGATTCACGTACAGTTTAGACGCGTCCATCTTAAAATTGGCAGCAAGTCATCCATCTAGCAATAAATAAATTTAAAAAACCAGAAGAATAGACAAATTGTAACAAAAACAAACCGTACACACATCACAAACGAATATGACTTTCAGGTAACCATTATCGTCTGCCTAATGTTATTGTTGTTTTTCGTTTGTTTGTTTTTTTTTTAATTTTTTTTTATAATAAAAAATGTTGTATCCGTTTGATGTACATCGTGTATAGATAGAGAAGATGACACTAACCAAAGAAAGATAATTAGTTCGACGTATGTCTTTATTAAGCTATACCGATAGAGTGATATCAGTAGAATGTTGTTATTCGGTAGTTATAGCGGCTGTTGTTATTAAATTATGTCTAGGAAAAACAACTCTTCGTACTTACTGACTTCATACTTCAGTCATTCTCTTCCGTGCATCGTCCATACGCGGCCGTGCACATACGACAAAGTTCTACTCGATTAGCACATACACATTATACGACGTGCAGAGAAATACACATCACAAGCCCTCCCCTCGTCTTTGTTTCTCCTAACTTTCTTCGCATTTGTGGGAGGGGGTTGGTTATTTATTATTAAAAAATATCCGCAAGAGTGATCATTAATTTAGGCTATACTGTAAAACCTGTCTTAAGAGACCACCTACGTCGGTTGATATCGGGTGGTCCATTAGCGTAGGTCTCTTACCGTGTTGGTGCACTAAACTAATGGGTGCTAAATGATCGGAGGGAGTCACCTTTCGATGGTCTCTTAGACGGGCGGTCTTTCGTTCGTGGCAGGTGATCGCGAGGACAGGTTTTAAAGTACGACCATCAACAAATCTATGTCCATTATTATGAACTACCTCATCAACTGAGGTCTGAAAAAACCTGAAATGTTACTCGATCTGACTCAAAATATCCTAGTCCTGTATCCATTGTTGTCCTCGTCGTCGCCTGGTGTGGTGTACTGGACGAAGACAACAAAGTTGAGGATGAGTATGAGGAGCCGGATGAGGCGATGGGGGGAGAGACGGCGGGGGAGACGGACGAGAGGCGGGAGGGGGGCTTTTATTTATCCCGTTCCTATTGATGTTGTAGTTTTCTATGATGTAGGAGACTGGCTGAGAGTTGAGGACGTTGAGGACTCTTGAGTGGTCAGTTAGTGTATGTATCTCTCTGTACAGTCTACATGCTCCGATGTTATTATGTTTTAGTGTTTATTGTCGTTGATATCACACTCAATAAAACCAACCAAAGCTTTCTGTGCAGTAGTCTGGTGTTTGAATTGCGCGCGCGCGGCCGTGTGAGTGAGTGAGAGAGATTTAGAGAGAGAGAGTGTGTGTGTGTGTTATGAAATTTACATATTGTTACTTATAAAGAAGATTATGGAGGGAGCACAGTCAATTTTAATATTACAACAACAACAGGTGTCATCATCAAAGACTGCACGGGAGGATATACGAACTTTAATATTTGACTGATTCCAGCAGGTAGCTAGCGGTGTTCGTCAAGACTGTACGACCATTAAGATAAACTAATTACGGTCAATTACAGGTAAGCCATCGATTTTCCATATTCACTGATTGATCAAAGGTCCAAGTGTTATAGAGAATTACGAATTAAAGTTTAAAAAAGTAACGTTAAAATTAAAACAAAAACTAGTGACTGATCGGTGTATGTCCGGAATGTAGACTTACTCCATTGTCACTGAAATACTACTTGATACTGTAAATGATAGCGGTACAATGATATCCAGAATTGACACCAGTAATAGTCTATAGTACAGATTACACACTGAAAATACACTATTGATTAAAACAACATTCATTTCTATATATGCAAGACCCCCCCCCCTTGAATTTCATATCTGTTTATAGAACAACTAGAACTGTTAAGTTTTAATTTAAAGGAAATAATTGCTTCAGATAGCCTATATATATATATATATATATATATATATATCACTGTGTTTATAGATAATTCCATAGACAAAATTAAATAGAATATAGTATCCCTACAGTAATTTATTTGATTCATAGCCAATCATACAAAAACAACAACAACAATAATAATAATAATAGTAGTAATAATATTTGATGTGGTGCCTTAATCAACACGAATGATTTACACTGAAAGCAGAATTGAAAAAAGATTCTAGCTCAAATAATACAACACGTTTTATACACAAACACACAGAGATGGCAATGTATAAATTGTTATAAATAGACAATCTAAACAAGTGGGTTTTAAGAACATTGAGAAATGTTTTCCACGCAAAGGTTTCGCATTGTGCATTTCTCAGTTGCACTTTCAAAACTAAAAATACAAATCGCATCAGTCTTGCTGGTACTTTTAGGTCAGGTCGTTTAAGTACACTGGCGCTGTTGGACTCGGTACTTTGATTTGTGTAAAACAGCTACGACTAAGTACACAATAAAAATATTCCGTCAAACCCGTCTTTATCAATTAGGTTAAGCCAGCAGTCATAAACGTCGATTAATGTATTTCTCTTGATGGCAAAGGCAAATTAAGGTGTAACGTGTAATTAATGTAGATTATTGCTTGTATTTTATGTACACTTCTTATAAGGAATGCTGTGTATGCATTAACCTTCACACGGGATCAAAAGTTTCGGTTGTTCGCAGCCCATGAGTCATCCTATCAAATCAAGTTCGTTACTTCGTTATTTCGTTTAGTTTGAAAGTGAAGTATATTCATTCACCAGATGGCGCTGTTATGATCGCTGTTATAGTCATGATCGATACAAATCTTTTATAACTAGCTTTCTGTGGTATGCCGGTTGAAAAAGTGATCTAATTTTCGTCCATTTATCATAAACATCAGCCAGCCAATAATTAAATAACCTCAAATTCGATTATTTAATATTCTAAATCATTCACTTACTGTTTGGGTAAATATGATCCCTCTACGATTTCTGAGAAATAAACATGTATTCTGAGTGTTCCTTAGTTTTGTTATTGATGGGGCCACTGTGTAATGGTTCACTAGATCAGCTGCATCCGAGAAATGTCATCTTAGGTCATAACAAATGTCACTCATAGGTCACTTACGATCAATCGATCTTCTATTGTCGGGCCTATAGTAGTCACTTTGAGATATCGGCAAGAGTAAGCACAGAATTGAATATATATATATATATATATATATATATATATATATATATATATATATATATTGAATATTTATAGATATTAATTTTTAATTTATGTTTTTAACATGATGTCCACAATGCGATGTTGAGTGCCAGTGCAGTTTTTGGCAGGTTGTATACGTAAGTTGTGTTTCAGAAATACATCTTATATATAAATACAAGGAAATGCATGCATTAAAGTCGGTATGTTGAAATATAACTTGTGGCAACTACGTAATACATACACGTTTTATTCAAATTAAACGTCATCGCGCTGTTAATGACTGCTGGTTTAACCTAATTGATAAAGACAGGTTTTACGGAATATTTACTATACTTATTTACTGGAATTAGATGGACTGTGGTCTAACTGGTTGTGCGTTGGACCACAGATCACTACGACCCGAGTTCGGATCTCTGCGTGGGCATGCCTGATGGGTGTTTCATCTTTGACTTCGCGTCATTACCTTTAGAGGTCGCTCGGCCCATTTAGCCTACCATGTGCACAAAAGTGGCCCTAAAACATCAATCATCATCATCTTAGATGGACAGAGTTAGGCTCTACCATTGTCATATGTCAGGTTTTAGCGTACATGTTATCCTAAGCAACATCTTCCTGGCGGTCAGACAATAAACCAACAAATATAAGTATACAGCCATCAGATCAGGTCGTGGAGTACATCTTTGACGTGGTGGATCTGGGTTGTAGTTATAATAATATTAATGCATGTTTATATAGCGCCAGAACCAGGTAATCCTGTTCTGATAACATTGCAGCTCCCGGAGATTCGAACTCGCGACCCTTCGGCTACGAGCCCTACGCTCTAACTAACTGCGCCATCACGACTCTAAGAAGAACGAACACGTACTAACGGTGTCGCAAACCGATAGAAATATTGGCCAATAAGCAGTGATAATCGTCTTGGTATTCGTCAGCCCATCATAATGTTTTAAATTTGTTTTATTTTATACGTTTATTATTGGGGCTAGCCATAGCCACAGACAGCCGGTAGGCAATCAACCAATGATCTCATATCGACCACCACCAATATTCAGTCAGTTCAATGTTTCTACTTGGTTTTCGATGATTGTTTACATTCTGGTTATTTGCTTTAGCTGTTTCTCCTCGTCTTTTTTGTAGAAACTAACAAGGAAAACACAGATTCTATTTTTCCCCATTTTCATTACCTGACAGCCAGTTAAATCACTTCACTTATCCTCTTCGTCCCCAGTGAGACATAAGGCCACAACAATGTTTTGCCAAAAGGTCCTGTCTTTAGCTGAGGCTTGAGCCTCACCCCATGACAGCCCCTTCTCTTTCAGCTCGGCCATTACTGTCTGTCGCCATGTCATCTTTGGCCGTCTTCGCTTCCTTTTTCCAGGTGGTGTCCATCTCAGTGCCACTTTGGGGATGCTGCCTTGGGCATTCTCAGGACGTGTCCTAGCTATCTCAGTCGTCGGCGTTTGATTTCGATGACAGCACTGTTGCAACCCGTCTACTTATAGAATTCCACGTTGGAAATTTGATTTGGCCAGAATATTCGGCAGATCTTTCTCAAACATCATTTGTGGAACGCATTGATCTTTGCCATGTCCCCTTTAACCACTCGCCAGCACTCTGAGCCATACAGTAGAATGGACTTCACCTTACTGTTGTAAATTCTTATCTTTGTTTTGGTGGTGTATTGGTTAGACTTCCAAATGTTCTGCAGTTTGGGGAAAGCACAGCAGACTTAACCGAGTCTTGCCTTCATGTCTTTTTGGCCTCCATTTTCTTTGCTGATGAGACTACCCAGGTAGGTAAAGTCCTGTACAAACTCAAGTGGTT
Organism: Paralvinella palmiformis; assembly: GCA_025642065.1. Taxonomy (NCBI): domain Eukaryota; kingdom Metazoa; phylum Annelida; class Polychaeta; order Terebellida; family Alvinellidae; genus Paralvinella; species Paralvinella palmiformis. The sequence goes on from JAODUP010000009.1 coordinate 1,197,824, forward strand.
CACCATTTACGGTAACAGATGCGGTTGGTGTGGTGTAGATGCTCATCACTTGTGTCTTGGATGTATTGATGGTAAGCCCAGTTTGCTTTGCATATCTCTCTAATCTATTAGTTTTTTTTCCTGCAGATGGTCAAGCTTTACTGATAGAAATGCAAGGTCATCAGCAAAGTCGAGGTCTTCTAACTGGGAAAAGAGAGTCCACTGGATACCCCAGGGTTTATCTGATGTAGTTTTCCGCATGAATCAGTCGATGACGACCAAGAAGAGGATGGGTGAGAGGGTGCATCCCTGTCTAACACCTGATTTCACTGGGAACCACTCAGAGGATTTATTACTGAGGATGACACTGCATTCAAAGTGAATGTAGAATGTCTCTATCACTGAAACAATCTTTAGAGGTACTCCATAGGATCTTAGAGTGTCATGGTGGATACTATCAAAGGCCTTTTTGAAATCAATGAAGTTGATATACAGTGAGCAGTTCCATTCTAGAGTCTGCCCTATGATGTTTCTCAATGCAAATATCTGGTCAGTGCACCCTCTTCTCTTCCGGAATCCCGCTTGTTCTTGTCTCAGCTTCTTATGGATAGCTGTCTCGATTCTTCCAAGAATGATTCAACAGAAGACTTTGCTGGGGATGGACAAGAGTGTGATTCCTCGCCAATTGTAACAGACTTGGAGGTTGTCTTTCTTAGGGATATTTATAATGAGGCAGTTAAATACGAAAGAGTTATCCACAAGCCTTCAACACGACAGTCTTAATTATGAATTCAGTAAACTTTGTGAGCGATGTAGTCATCCGTCAGCGAATGCAGGAATATCCACACACCAATATTGTAGCAATAAGCATGTGCGTACGTTTAATCTCGTACATCACATCGGTTAAGACATAAACTAGACTCGTTTAAAAAGAATACAGAAGTGGGGTTTTATGTGGATGATTGGAAAAGGGGAGGTTGGAGTAGATTTAGTGCATGCCAGCTGTTAGATTATGTGCAATTAATTATTGATATGAAGACAGGTTCTGATATTCTGTTGCTAATACTTCCACAACAATTAATTACTACTACCGCTACAACTACTATTATTATCACTAAGGCTACTACTTTTAATAGTAATAATAACAGTCACGCGACAATTATTACAGTACCAATAATGGCAATAACAACTAAAATAACAACAACAGTTTTGATAATAGACTAATTCTGTCACACACCTGTACCTATTTAGTGGCAAAATTTTGTTTGTTATCGAACAAAAGTCATCACCTTTTTTATAGATGAGTTATCCAAATATGATATAATTTGTGATGTTCATAATTGGTAAACGAACGTCGTTATCAGACGGTTCAGCAGAACGACCAAGGCTTTGCCATAGAAATCCTAAAACTTGTAGCGGAACGCCACCCACAAACGGGGGTTTCGCTAGATGGCGCTGTCGTGGCAGAAATTGTCTACTGGACTGCTAACGTAAATCGATCTGTTAATAAAATGATGCTGTAATAAACATTGTGAACTGTTACAACCATCAAATCAATATTTGTACAGGCAGCTAGAGTCAATAGCTTTTCCAATACAATGTAACCCATGACGCTGATTGGCAAGATAATAAATAATACATACTGCCAGTGTAAGACGAACAATAAATCTACTTTATACTTTAATTCAGCTAAAGCTGGTCCCACTTCACTCTCAGATGTATATCAATAGACAGTGTTATTGGTACTGAAACACACATGTTTTATGACTATCATGTTTTATATTAATATATATATATATATATATATATATATATATATATATATATATATATATATGACTCAACAATGGACACAATGGAAATAATTGTTTTACTTTTTATTTCTATATGTATTTATGTATATATAATATATATTATATTATTTAATTATGTAAAAATAAATCAAATCAATATATATATATATATATATATATATATATATATATATAATATTATATAAAAATCAATATATTTTATGAAATTATCTGGTTTTTAAGAAATAGCTAATGTACAGGTGGATTATTTTGAAACAAGGTTAGCTGTGTATGTGTATATAAGGCTAGTCTTAAAAAAGTATTGGTGGCCAGAAACATCCATACGGTAGGTAGGAAATAAATATTTTTTTAAATTTTTTATAGATTGTCTAGTGGAATATATTGTTCATGAAGCGTTTTTTTTTCATTCATCTACACGCATGCCAGTAATAATTGACAACTTACAAGCTTGTTTCAGGGTTAGACTCACTTAATTGAACTAGTATTTTCAATAGTTTTCCGGGCTCTACTAACAATTTACAATTATCACATAAAGCAGAACTCATCCTTGTTTTGGACGTTCAAATTTGGCACCAAAAAGGAAAATATACCAGGAAACTGCACCTGAGTTCTGACGTCATCGATCAGTTGATTACACATAAATGTAAAAACCACTATTTATTTGTTAAAACCACCAACAATGTATTTAATATCAAGAATAATTCATTTGTTAACCTTTCTAAGTCAACAACCAGTATTGTTTGCTATTGTTATAGTACTAATGCACACAAAACAACTGATTTGTTGAAAGATTTGGACGTTGTTGCGTAGTCGAGCATAGGAACCGCGTTCGTTGGCGCTAAAGGTCCGAGCACTGAGTGCGCATGCGCCCGTTTTGGCTTGTTTCGGACGAAATTCCCACACTCATAAAACAGATAATGATAACAAAATATTTATTATATGCTGTCAATAAAAAGATAGACACGTGAAAGCAATAAGTGAAACGAATAAAAGGTTTTATCACAATATTAATACTGACACCAGATCATTAACAAATAACATGTCTATATGTTTGATTATCACAGAATACTGTTATATACTTAACTGATGTTGTGCAACTACATGTCAAATCAGTTTTGTTCATCAAAGAAATCTGCAGCAAACATGATAATTAAAATGTAAATATTGCAAACAAACTGTCCATTGTGCAACAGCTCTGATACTAACACTTCGATATGTTCATGGTGTTTGTCAATTAACTGAAATGCAACAGACATCGAAATAAAACTATGAAAAACAAATGTGTGAACATCACAACATCTGTAGGCATTATATATGAGGAACAAAGCTAAAAAACCTTTTAATATATTTGGCATGATGTTCACAGTATTGGTAAATATTCTTTCATATTTAGTATGGACAGTAAAAGTCACAAAGTCTACTGATTTGGTGTATATAGAGTCAAACCTGGATAATCCAGAGAGTTCAATATTATTACGGTCGCATGAGTTTACCCCAAATAATTACAAATTATATAATGCAATGATCTATCTATTTATCTATCTATCTATCTATAAGTTAGTTGTGTACAGTACATATGCTAACTAGTCTGCTGTGATTTGATGCTATTGCATTATGTCCAACATGGAAAAGTTATCGAAGAGAAAGATAATATCACTTCATGCTTATGTTAATCTTTATACACTTTAACTGTAATTTCTTTTCACATGACGAGGGGATTACATTATTTATAGTAAAAAAATAACCGGATGTGTGAAATGTTTCAATATGGTTGGAACATACAGAATGTTGTTAGGTGACATATCAATGTTGAAATTATAATTCTTTCAAATTCCAATGCTAAATGCTTAGTTTTTGTTCCAGATGTAACCCTTCCAGTGGCAAAATGAATACCAGACTGAAGAGACAAAATGCGATGTGGAATATCCAAATTATATTAGTCTTAGTCAGAGCTTTTATATTATTTTTAAAAAAAAAAACACTATATTACTTCCCTCTTGGTTTGTTTAAAAACATTATTTAATAAATGTGTTTTAAGTTTTGTTCCATATATTTCACTATAATACTGTTTGGTATCTGTTATAATAGTTATATCATAAGCAGTAAACATTTGGCACAAAATAAACCCGATACTGACATTATTATATCCGGTGCTTAAAACAACAGCAAGAACTGCATTATTAATACTTGTCAATATTTGGCACAAATTGCATCTGGTGAAAAAGTCCATGCGTTATTTTTGGCATGACAGAAACAAATATTAACAAAAAGATGTTAACATAAAAAGACACCATGCTGGCAAAATGACATACATAAACACCTTTTTGGGAGATATAACTGTCTCGCAGCTAGTAGGTATTAAACGTGAAAAACATGTGCCATACAAGATGTTTCATGATTTATCAACAGTTGTTGCGTCGGATGTTTTCAGAGCTTATAAACAAATCAAGCCTCATATATTTTACACATTTGAAACGTGTAATATAACAGGTGTCTCACACATTAGGAAAAAATGAATTAATTAAACCTTTTGTTTCACGTTTTAAAATCTAAATTACTACACTTTATCGCCGTGACTAAATACAACCAACAAAATCAAAACAACTTTATCGTTGATGTTGTGTAACGAGCTTACAAGTTGATGTTATCTTTAACATCTGCGTGTGGTTTAAAATATATTCCAAAGTATTCAGCAAGTTTTACCCTTTATAGCTTACTAATCCTGTACATCAACAATCAGTGGTGCTGTATACTGACTGTGCCGAATGCCAAACGAAAACTGAGGTGGCTGTCGTTTGTGGAGAAAAACCTGAAACGAGAACAAACAATTATATATAAATTTATAGCATGAAGCCTGTTTTAGTTGACCGTAACATATTAATTATTGTTTCAACCACGTATCACGGATAGCAATCACGAATTAAGTAAGTGTATCAAAAGTGTGGTAAATAGTCAGTTAAAGGAACGGTTCATTTCATTTCAAATACATTTTCAGGACTAATTTAAATATGTTTACAGAAATTATAAATAATGTCAAAATATTAACATGATAAACCACGTATTACAAAAAGTGCTGACTGATTGACTATTACTTGTCTGTGGACACTACCACCTAAAGGCTGATGTCACTGTACACAAACTGGCTGTTTGACCCAGTTGTAATAAATGTAAACAAGTGTCAGCCAAGTATAATTTCCGAACAAAACGTATTTGGGAATATTAAAATACATTTCGTCCAAACAACTTTAGAGGTCATTGAAATAGCAAAGTAAAATCATAAAGTAAAACTATGTGACATGAAAAATAAACAGACGACGGCGTCATTTAATATTAGTTAGTAAGTAGAGTACGGATGGGAGGAGGGGGGGGGGGTGAGAGAGACGCTATAGAATCATAAGGATGGCTAAGTCAGAGCATATCTCCAGTAATTTTTATTATTTCCTTATATCTGCGATATCAGGTATAGTCTAGTTTGTGAATGTTATTGTGGAATGTTGGGTTACTTTTATAATATCGTAATATCTGAGCGTGAACTGTTCCTTTAATTAACTGGGGAAAAGATATTTATAAATAATCAGTAACTGATACTACATGAAAAGGTTTGATGACACCGTGTCAATAAGGGAAATTTTACATTTTATTTTATCCCCAAACAAACTATATACAGGGTATATTATTCTTTTGTAGTTAAGTTGTATCATGTGCTGATGGCTAATGGAAGGATAATACACTTTGAACGATATTTATAATCTACGGTAGAATATAATATCAATTAATGTGAGAACAAAATTAATTAGGCTAACACGGCGAAACAGTGTTGCTTGATCTACTGAGAAAACCGAAGTTTACGTAACCAAATAATGTAGCATTCACAATGATCCACCAACCTGTCTTAACACTATAACAGCGTACCTATAATACCACACCATAGTAATCAGCTCACTTAAGTAAAGCTGATTATTACCATGAAAACAAGCAATTGTTATTTATAAAGAAATAATTATTTTTGGTGATAAATAACATAATTTGGTGAGCTGATTAATTCCCTAATTACATTATCCATTTAATGTTAGACCACTCACTCACACATACAGGTGTGTCTTGTGTTATACAGCTTAAGCAAACACTCATCTACCTCATAATTAACTGTTCATCAATTTGTGTAGCACTCATTCGAAGGTGAACGTTGGTGCCAGAACGATTAATACTCTCAAAAGAAATAATTTTAATTTTGTTAATAATTATTTCTTCATCTGGATTACTTTTTTATTTGTATTTATATATATGTTTACTTAAAAATTTGTAATTTAACATTACTATTTAAATTACAATGATATAGAATGAGTCTGTGTTTTGTTGAGCCTGGCCATTCGTCAATGTTTAGCCGAGGATCGAGCTGCTCCCAGCTCATATCCAAGAGATAACGGCAACACGGTCTAGCCTGACTAGGATTTGACACTTAACAACAACAAAATTGTAGTGCTATGACTTGCAAACTATACGATGGGATCAAACTATATAATGAAATATATTCATTATTTTATTAGTTTAAAAGAAAAACCAGTATTTCATCAACAATAGATGTTTATTGGATGCAGTTTATGGAATTTAATGATACATCTTATGCTGTGAAGCTAGTTGCAGCTGAGGAATATAGAAGGTAAACAAAGCTTTTAACAAGAGCAATGAAAGTGAAAATATGGAAACTCCAGGTTGATTTTGATCAGTTCTATCAACACAGCCATTTCATCAATGACATAATTAGGCAATTCCCTATCAGTACACATTTATGTTATACACATAGATTGACATGAAATGTATATGATCCTTTTCTGTATGTGATGATGATGATGATGATGATGATGATTGATGTTTTACGGCCACTTTTGTGCACAAGGTAGGCTAAATCGGCCGAGCGACCTCCAACGGTAATGAGGCGAAGTCAAAGACGAAACAACCTTCAGATATGCCCACGCCGAGATTTGAACACGGGTGGTAGTGATCTGTAGTCCAACACGCTACCGCTAGACCACGGAGGCGCCCCCCTTTTCTGTATATATATATATATATATATTCTTTATTTCTAAAACAAAAAATTACTAAATGCAATGACAGTATATGCTCTTAGCAGATGCTAATTCGCGAGTGACATGAGTGTTATCAATTGCGTGTCAAACTAATTCTCGATGAAGAGTTTTAGTATAGAATACACAAGACACAGTCCGTGTAATATTTAAAAGGAGTTCTTATTTACACCTGTAAATCTACACAAGCTGTCTACACAATGATAGAACATGTGTCTTTACATTGATTATATTAATACAAAACAGCTTTAAACGGGCTCCCAATATACACAGAGAATATAGTGAGCAAAGAAAGTACTGAAAAGAAATCACATAAAAGATGAAACATTTGATCAGTTTTGTACCTTATAAACTGTTCTTTAAACACTCCTATTTATATATGCACAATTTTTTGTGATTTTTTTTGGGGGAAGAAATTTTATTACATGATATTAAATGAATATAAGTGAATTCCATGATAAATCTATCAAATTTAAAAAGATTTTATTCAGAGCATGATAAAAATATAACAATGATTGAAACAATCAGCGTTGTAATAATAATAATAATGCTATTATTATTATTATTATTGATGTTGTTGTTATTTTTATTATAATAGTCTTTATGACAGTTATTAATATGATTGCCTTAATGAGGAAAATGTAGATTATTGATAAGATACAATAATAATAATAATAATAATAATATAGCATAAGCAATAAATGTTCTTGATTGATTATTGTGTTGAAACTTTTACTGTTAATTAGGAATAAAACTAACTAAAAAAAGTACTGGAAAAAGTCAACAGACAACGATGGAGAAAGATATATATGGCACAGATAAGATAATGGTAGAATCTGTTGTGTGGCATATACAAGTTTATATTTTTGTCTGTTATTAGTTTTCTAATTGTATGGATTTCCTGATTTTGGTAAAACTAGAACTGAAACTTCACAAAGTCCTGTTAACAAAAACGTCAGTATTGTGCTGATTATTCAGACACAAATTGATTACAACTTAATTACAATATCCGTGCAAGTACAAGCCAATGTCATTGGTGTAATTATAACTTGTTATTATAATTATAACTAATTATGCTCGTTTTTGAACGCCAGTCATTGTTGTAACTGGAAATAAAATTAAGTAGCAAAACAGTCCAATGTTGTTGTAAACTGAAACTACAATTATCCACTTGAACCCAAGCTTATTGTCCTTAAACGCAATAGTAATATGTCATTAATAGGTAAGTTAATGTCAAACCTTTAGTTGTGAATGTTTTCTAATTAATGTTACTTTCATAGTTCATAGTGGGAGGTTTGAGAGGTCATATTAAGTGTTGGGGGGGGGGGATTCTGACCCAGGTGCACAGTCTTACACGGATAAGTCTACTAGTGTATTTGGTTAAATAGTAAATTGCCAAGATAAGGTTAATAATAATTTCAATGGTGTCAGCATAGGTCAGAATACATTATCGATTTTGGTGACCTAGATTATTGGAAATATTAAAACCTTTGTTGACAATGGTTATTAGGAAGAGAATAGCTACCCCCAACGAACCTTTAGTGTGAGATATGTATAGAACTAACCGGTTGTAGTAATATAACAGAAGAGTAATTGTTTGTTTTTTCATGGCCAAATACTTATGGTGAATTGGATGCACACACACACACACACACACACACACACACACCCACACACACACACACACACACTAATAATTAGATTACTCAAGTCACTGTGTCCAGCCCATATTGGACTCCATGGCCCTCCATAAACATATGGTCATCCCAATTTGTGGTACCCAATAAAACGCCTGTGTGTTTATATATATATATATATATATATATATATATATATACGATCTCTCACACACACACACACACACACACACACACACACACACACATAGGTATAGAACATTTCGGAAATACGTTTAAAAGTTTAATAGTAATATTTAAAACCCGCTACGTTTATTGCCGTAAGCTATAATCATTATACTAATTAGCTTTACCTGTCATGTACTCACAACCGATAATCACCTCAATTATTACAACTTATAGCAATTATAAATCAAGCGGATTAGCAATAAATGCCTTCCTGATCAAAAGATCACATTCGGTTCGGGTGTACTTAACGTGACCACACTTAACTGATTGACCTCGGATGACAACAGTCCGAATTAATACTTAGCTGAACATTCAGCCACAAACAGTCGCTGACCAGATCATCAACCAATCAGCTTAAGATCAACCAGCACACAAACTACTTAACACTTCAGATCCATGATCGCTGTTTACAAACATTGGCCTGAAAATGCTATTTCTATAATAACAGCCTGGATCAGTAACAGCAGTCACACTTCAACAACAAAACCGGAGTAACAAAACAACAAAAAGACCACATACCTTTTCGGGCGAGTGAGCACCTGGACCGGGCTTCTGGGTGGAATCTCCCGGCATGGTGTTACGTCCGGTCAGACTGTACTGGGGCTGTCTGGATCTGTAGTGGTCCGGACTGACAGTTCTATAGGCTCCGGGACCCGGAGTCTACAATTTACGATAACAACAAAACAGTCTAGCGTCAGAACAGCCAAAATCGTTAGTTGGTAAATAAAATATATTCCTCATTGCTGACAATGACGGCTCAGATTTAAACTGTAATTAATTGTTCCATATTCTAACGTTTATGTACCTTTTGAAGGTCTTCGTGGAAGCTGCCTGTCTTACTGCGTCCAGTGAGTGAGTAGCAAGGAGCTTGCCTTTTTTGACTCTGTATTGTTCTACCTAACATTCCAGGTAACTGGTACTTGTTAGCAGCTGTGATAGGAAAATGGCAGTTTGAATACAATAACAGCACGATGATCGCATAAATATATGACTGTTGCCAATGCTTGGATTAACAACAGCGTGAAAATAGCACGAACAATCACTTTTTGGTGTGAAAGAAATTAAAAGCTGTTTTGGTATCTGATATTATAATCAGTTTGATATATAATAATTTATATTTAATAACCAAAAGTAAATGCGAAAATATGAATGGAACATTGTGAGTAAATTTAATTTAGTCAATGACAAATAATGAGAAGACCAGAAAACAAACAACAGGAGAATGTTTACTATATATGCTTCTGACCTTCTCTTTATCAACGCCGTTCCCGATTAACTTTATGAAATGCTATAAATATTGGGTTTGAGTTAGGGCGTATCAGAAAAACAGTAACCTTTGTAATTTGCTCGTACCTGGTGTATCATCCGTTCTCCTGTGTTTATAACGTATACCAAAACTGTATTGGGGTGCCATCGCTTTAGATGTGGGACCAGCTCTTTCTGGCATGTAGGCTCCCGGGCCGGGCGTCTTAAAAGATGTCATGTCCCTTTGACGTGCGTACAGAGAGTAATGCGGAGTACCATCCAATCCATCGCGATACACCTTAGGATTTGGGAAATAACATGGTCCAGGACTGCAATCGTCACGCCATTTACCATGACGGACACCGAATGGATAGGACGGGCCACGATTGTGAACACTGCGAGGATCATGGTTACCTTGGCCAACGAGTCCAGGCAGGGCATAACATGGGCCCGGACTGCTGTACATGGCAGCAATTGGTGCCCGAGGCTTTGTGTATTCATATACCATGTTTGTTGGCTATCAACTGGCTGAAAGTGAAAAGGTTAAAAAGGAATAATAGGTTTCTCTCTCTCTCTCAATATATATATATATATACTGGCTTCCGCTGTTTACAGAAATCAATTGTTTCCACCTTGATACCTGATCAATGCATGACGACCGCAAACATTCCCAAGTCTGCACAAAGTTAGACCAGGTACAATTATCTCCTATACAATGGACAGACGCCTTGTGTGTGAGTGTGTTAGACGCCTTGATCCCTATACCTACTCACACATAGACGTCTATATCGTGTTTGGCTTAACCCGAGTGCCGTATTTACCTGTAGCACACGGACAACACATGCTGGTGACATTCAATCACACACACACACACACACACTAACTAACATCGGTTTGGACAATTTATTTCTAGTAATGAACAAAATCATATCATCATCATAAATGATCACCATAAAACAGGATACACGATATCACTAAACATAAACAGATGTTACTTTACACAATATTTAAATAGCCACTCAACCTACGATATTAGTTCATCATTAAAACCAGTTACATTTGCCCTGATTTTAGATAGAGTATTATCTGCCCTTAAGACCACTTGTCGTTTGAGGTCGCCACCAGCATTAAAACATTGTTAAAGAATTATCTGACAAATCTGCACGCACAAAGACTAATGATAGCGATCAGAACTAACCTTAATACCACCTTTTTGCAAGATCATTTAATTGTTATAATAAGAACAACATTTTAGGACATGTCTCTCTCCACGTATGTCTCTCTCTTTCTCTCTCTCTCTCTCTCTCTCTCTCAGTGTGTGTATGTGTGTGTGATTTGTGTGTGTCCGTGTGTACATGTGACTAGTTCTCTCGATTGTTTGTGCCTTTAGTGTCTTAAAGACTTCAGAGACATTTGTTGAAAACGCGTAGAATATTATGGTGTATTCAGTCCATCGCCATACACGTTAGGATTCTGGACATAACATGATCCAGAATTACAATTATCACGTCATTAGCCGTGACGGATACTGGCCGTGTACTCCTAATCCAGTTTGACATTATAATACTGACAGGTCTACGGGGTTAGTCGTTAACTCGCCATACTTGTCACAATAAAAACACAATTAAACTGGGTTAACAACAGTACACGGCTATACGGATATCGAGTGTGAACACTGACAATAAACCATTACACATCGAACAATATAAACGCCTTCGAATGTTGTTATCATGGCAGCGAGCACTAACACACTATTGTAATAATCCCACACCTGATATGACAGTAGAATGGCCAATTTGACATCTGACAACTACTCTAACATCGACTAACCTGATCCTAAGATACTGTGATATGTTTGCTAACTATACCAACCCTGTATATAGCTGTTCCGGCACTGAAGATCTGTATTTCTCCCTTTCTCTCTCTCTCTCTCTCTCTCTCTCTATCCGGGTCTAAACATAAGTATCCAGGTTTGTCAGAGAGATGTATCCATGGCAAGGCGCGGCCCGTAATGAAATCGTTTAATGAAAGTAATTTCCAGCGCCGTGACCACGATTAGCGCGACCTAATAAGCTGGCAGGATAACAGTTACCTGTGACCGAGCTTATGGTTCACCAGACAGGAAGCTCCCCGCGCGGCCACTGTTTATGTCCAGTCAACTTGGCCGGCGCTCCGCCTCCCTTAGCAACGATAAACAAAGGCGCAGCGTGTTACACACACAAGGACATTTAAATCGTCCGACAGCTTCAGTATATGATAAACAATCTGTCCCGGGGTGCCCAGTGTGGTAACATATGGTAATTACTGTTTGAATTAATACACACGCACGCACCCGCGCGCACACACACACGCACACACATACAAGCACACGCACACATCAATATACTAAGAAGACTTGGAGTGTAAACTGACTCGTTTTCAGTAGGTATATCGAACACACACGTAAGCATACACGTATCCATCTTAATGAATACGTGCATGAGTAGATACAATCCCTCCATACAAATGGAGTGATCATAGCTTAACAACATTGTGTGTGTGTGTGTGTGGTCTCTCTCTCTCTCTCTGTGTGTGTGTGTGTGTGTGCGTGCGTGTGGTATTTAAACCATTTTTATCAAGAGAATGTCTTCAATGGAAGCAGCACAGTGATTCGCACATTCCGTTTTTCAACACCACACTCGGTTATGTTTACGAAATGGCATAACTATATGGGCACACACACGCGCGCGCACGCGCTCGCACACACACATATACAGAGGACGATCACATTCTTTGAAAACTCCGCCTACACCCACCACCTCGGTTTATCCTTTTCACAAGACAATTTGACTATGAAAAGCCGAACTTGTTTTCACGTCTTAGTGATAAAACACACACGATGCTTTAAGACGGCCAACAATACATCCATTGATTGCCACCAGCTTATACACATATTACTAAAGCACGCATAAAAAATATGAATAAAACAACCCGTAGAGAGCCGCAGATGAATGTATCATTATTAATTTATGTACCGATTGATGGTTGAGGGGCCCACGAATGTGAAAAAATATCCTCGAGTTAAAACATGAAAACTGAATTAAGCAAACAGTGATGTTAACAATGTAAACAAAGAAGGGGTCCTTTTGCGTGCGTGCGTGCGTGCGTGCGTGGTTGAACGCTGCATGGTTCAACCGCCGTCATACATGCTTAAAAAGTAATCGTATACTGTATGTGTAATCTTTATGACAATGGCCTTTAGTAGTTTGTCATTATTGGAATATTTTCATCATATTTAGAAATGCGGTGAAGGCTGTATAATAATTTCGATTATTTGATTTGCTCGTTTAATAATAAACGCGGAATGTAAGAAATGGAGGAAATACTGATCTGAGCTTATTTTAGCCATTTGTATGAGCGAGAGAGTGTTAATTGAGTTATATCCTTGTATTAGTGGGATAACGCTAACAGACAATGTACATCATAACGTCCTGATCGCGTGTAATCATCATCATCATCATCATCATCACGCATTGGTGTTAATTATTTTATTTCCATAGGGAGAACAATGATGATTGATGATTGATGTTTTTGTGCACAAGGTAGGCTATATGGGCCGAGCGACCTCCGCAGGTAATGAAGCGAAGTCAAAGATGAAACACCCTTCAGATGCATAGGGAGAACATCGAACTCTGAAGCCTAATTATTACACATTACATTGCTATTATTGGCCGCGTAATGCCTATTATATTAGGATACTTTGCTTTTAAATCAATGAATAAAATGCAGAAGTATATCCAAGAATTGTATAATTGGTGGATCATAAAACATGTACTTGTCTAATAATAATAATAATAATAATAATAAAACACGTGGTGAAGAAGTACATCTTTTATTATTTATAGATAGCATATTATCAACAATTCTGTATCTATTATGTCTTCCTAAACAACAATACTCTCTCCGAAGCAGATTAATTTTATTTATATATTTTAACGGTTTTCTTCATTTATACCCTGTAATCTATAATGCTGTTCTACGCGCTACACTGTAGACATCAAGATTCTGGGATCGAGTCTTAATGTGGCCTGTAACTATAGGATGGTTCATCTGTCATAAAATCTCATTATGTACTAAGTTAGACCGATACAATTGCTAAACAAAGCAATCACTCACTCATTTAGTCAACTATTTTGTGCCATGCCCTCTCAATTCATCACCATTAATCGTCTGGGATTATCATGATGATGGGTTGAGGAGACACTCATAATGTCGAAATATGTATTGATGTAATTTCACAAGCTCCCATCACTAAGTCGCGTACAAAGTGAAGTACTAACGATCGAACAACGAATTCACAATTTGTTTGCTAATAGATTCTTTGTCGGAAAAGGTTAGCTTTCATCACCCGAAATGACCGAAGTTGCAAAACAATGGCTATCACACTGCAATTCAGATGTTGTGACAATAAACTGTAAATATTTGATAACGTACGCACAATCTGAAATAAGACATCAGGAACAAATAATTATCTTAGATTTGTAACTTACAAAATAAATCTTTTGTTTTCACATAATAACATAATTATCAATACTTAGAGCGATTTTTGTCAGACCAAACAACGTGATTACTGAATATTCATTTGCTCAACGCCTCTCCGAGACTTATACTTCATGGCTTTAAATGTTATGTATTATTAATATGGGATGATGCACCTGCGAAACTCAAGTTATGTATATAATCAGATAAAAAAGTTGATGGGGTTTAATATTTGGCGAAAGACCGCCTAAAATTACCGTTAATCGAGAAGAATAGCACAAAATATATGAACAACAAATACACCATGTTGTAAACAACAGCTATACAAAACATAAACAACGGCTATTAAATCTGTATTTGGTGACAAAATATAAGTCAAGGGTTATAATAGACAGTTTATCAACATGTTAACACTATGATTGGTAAACGAACGTCTTTCTCTGACGGTTCAGCAGAACGGGCAAAAATTTGCCATAGAAATGCTAAAAACTTTGGGGCCCATTGGAACGCTACCCAAAAGCGGGTTTTCGCTAGATGGCGCAGTTATCGCCGAAATCGTGCTGGATCTTACGATTTTAGCACCCGGTTGAAATTTGTCAAATTTCGAGAGTAATTATCTTCAGCATAATATTAATTTCAAGATTGGAGTGATGTCTTTTTTGTGATTAGGTCATGAAATGTTATATCATTTGCGGTTGTTTTGAATTCTTTGTTGGGAAATTTGATACACTATTGTGCATAATTGAGATTATAATACGATATGCTGTATAATTATGTGTACTCAAATTTGATGACTCAAAATCTTCTGAGATTAAATGACAATAAAACAAATATTATATATTTGCCATCACCCCATTGTGTTAAATCTCTAATAACATCAGCATTACAGATGGGTGCATCTTCGATTACCCCTAATGGGTCAGTAAAAAATCTAGGGGTTATTTTTGACCAATGTATTAACATGCATGAACATGTCACATCAGTATTCCGAGCTGTCTACTACCATCTTAAGAACATCCACTGTTTAAAATCATTCTTGACAAAAGAAACACTTGTAACTGTAGTTACATCTCGTATAGACTATTGTAACTATCTGATATTGTGACAAATATTCGAAAATATGATCATATCACCCCAATTCTTCAAAAACTACATTGGCTACCTGTTAGGCAGCGTATCCATTTCAAGATTTTATTAATAACTTATACATCTATTAATGATATGACGTGAACTGGTGTCCATTAGAAAGTCATCCCGAAAACTCAGATCATCCAGTCAGATACTATTGCAGGTGCCTGTGTCTCGTCTCTTGAATATTTTAAATCTGTTCTAAAACACACATATTCAAGGTTGCTTTCACAGATAAATAATAACTATCTTTTGAATTTCTTACAGGGGTTTTTACAGACATATTATTTGGGGTATTATTGTATTACGTATTATTTGTACAGCGCCTTTGAATGGCCCCTGCTAGTATGGGCGCTTTATTAAATATAGATTATTATTATATATTCTATTATATATTTGGTGATTTGAATTATTTTACGACATACCAGAAATGGTCCAACAAAACAAAAACATTCACTATTCCTACGATATATTGTGTGACTAAATGCAGAATAACTGCTTTTCTCACTATAAAGTTAAGATGTCACAAATAAATAAATGTTACATTGGATTATGTCGTACATGTTTTCCTGTTTTACTTTAAGTTATCCTAGTATTTGTCATGGATATTATAAAATTCACATGCTGGGTGCATCCTTTCTTTGAATATTTAAAACAAATAGAGATGTAATGATCTGCTGGTAATTAGAGTTATAAACGGTACAATGTGTATACTGTAATAATCAAACGAAGAATAAGAGGGGAAAACATTAAATATTCACTAACTTGATAATATTAAATTTTATTTGACCGAAAAATTATTAGTCGTAGAAATATCATATACTGACATTTAATATTTTGTGATTTGCCAACGTAATACTTAAATGTGTTCTACAACTAACTGGATATTATATTAAATAAATATGATTAATAGAAATAAATCAAATATTGACTATATGATAATGATGTATGTATGTATGTATGTATGAATGTATGTATGTATATATATATATATATATATATATATATATATATATGCATGCGTGCATGCGTGCGTGCGTGTGCGCGTGTGTGCGCGTGTGTGCGCGCGTGTGTAACATTGCAATCTAGCTGCCAGAATATTGTTCGTTATTTTGGAGACGATCGTTACTTAGAGAACGAGCATTCTTCATTTCTGAAGCCAAAGTTATACATTTTTCAGAAACATTTTGGAGAACAGGAAGATGATTTCTACTTGATAGTTCTTGTCAAACTTTCTTTTTCCAAAGAAAATCTAAAAAATCCCAGCTTACGTTTTAACAAAGGTGTACCTAATTTTTGGCTTGAATCATGATGAGATGAAGCAGATTCGCCAGTTTCAATCTGAAAAAAACCATAGTAAGAAATAGTGACCGGATAAGTCAAGAACACTTGAACATAGTGACAATTAAGGTTGGTAAAGTTTCTAAAATATTTAATTTCGCGTGTTCAAATCTGGATCCTGCAATCTGATGGACTATACACATTTTATTATATACGTGAAATGTGTGGAAAGAAGTACAGGTACAAAATAAATTACTGTAGATCACCAGTAACTATGTTATGTATCTGTGTTTGTAAAGAGTATAAGACAAATTCCCTTATTTTTATAAGCAAGTCATGAAAATAACCTACCAGCTCCAGCCATGTAAGAAGACGACAAACACGTGTGTATTTGGTTGAAAACAGCCGAAGTATATACGAATTTTCACTTATCTAGAATTTTCAGAACCTAAAGATGCCATTTTCAGCTTCTGGTCAGTACCACAGCGAAATTTATCATAATAAACAAGGGAACTGCGGAATTAAAACTATTAAACTAACTGTGAAATGCTGGCGTTTCCTATCCCGGAAACTGGATACATTGTATGAGAAATCTGAGATTTTATCAGATTATCTGACTTTTGATCCCTGTATCACTATATATCCTCTTTAATCTATAGATAAATATTTCGTCTTTTACTAAACATTTTTTCATGATACAATATACAGAGAGATAACACGCATGGCAATAATATACATTATTTGGCATTCAAGACGAGATATACACCGATATTGGGTTAGATGTTACCTAAAAGAGGTGTGAGAAAACATTTAAAGGGTAATATTATTATTATAAAATTTCATATAAAAGTGAAAGACATACATATGACAGTGTTATAGACGCGAAGACCCATTAGCAAGACAAACAATCTATCAATATAAGGTACACATTATGGAAAAGTTACAGACTATCAATGTACACACTTTTCACGCTACAAACAAAAATAGTTTTGTGGTGGCTATATTTTTTATTTTAGGGTTTAAATTTCCCTATATTGCGGGACATTGGTGTAATATTGAATTAGAAGCAAGACAAGTGCGGCGCTTTTACACGAGGTGCGTAACTTTGTCGTGTATTGTGATCGCGGTATGCAGTATTTAGTGTGAAATGCTCCATTAAAGGTTTTGGTAATGTTTTGTGTATACAGTCAAACATGAATTTGGCTGTTTCTAATTCGTACTTTAATTTAATGTCAATATGTTACATGTCTTGAAAAGTTTGGCTGTATGAGCATTGTACTCACTTTTGTTTATAAGCTGTACTGCCTTTTTTTTCTTTAAATATGATTGATAACTAGATCCTCATAAAGTGATACCGTATATTAAATGAGGTTGAACTAAGGTACTGTACAATATCTTCAAATGGTGACAAGATATAATTTGTTTTACAGTGCGCACTGCGCAGGATATAAAGTGCCTGAGATATTTTTAAATTGACATGTTTGATGTGCTCCTTCCATATTAGTTTGTTGTCAGCATGTATTCCCAAAAACTTTCCGTTGAATCTTATCAGTACCAATACAAACACTAAAATCATTGTTAACATGATCATACTGGAAAAACATGTAATTGGTTTTGGCAATATTAAGTGACAATTTATTAGCCTTGAACCAGTCACATAGGCAATCCGAATCATTATTAATTTTATGAAAAAGTTCATCAAGTTGTTTTGAAGATGCATAGAGTGTGGTGTCATCAGCAAACAATATGGCTTTAATATATGTAAGAGAAAGTGGCTAGCCATTTGTGTACATTATGAAAACTAGGGGTCCCAAAACGAACCCCTGTGGTACCTCGCATCTGATACACTGCGTATCAGAAGATATACCTTTATATTGTACACACTGAGTTCGATCAGATAAATAACTTTTGAACCAGTCCAATGATTGTCTCCGCACCCCATAATATTCCAATTAATTAATTAATATTTTATGATCTATCGTATCAAAGGCCTTTGACAAGTCTAGATATGCTGCAAGTGTGTGTTAATTATTTTCTCTGGGTTTGATGTTATCAATTACAAAATCACTGCTTGGGCTGTTGAGTGACAGTTTCTAAACCCATGCTGACACTTATAAAGTACACCGTGTGTTTCCAAGAATGAATAAGTCTTTTATGGACAACTTTTTCTAATACTTTTGACAAAACCGGCAATAACGATATAGGCCTATAGTTACAGAATTGATTTTTAACTTTTGATTTATAGATAGGCACTACTTTAGCAACTTTGATAGATTTTAGAACTATTCCACTTTCAGGTGACTTATTAAAAAGCATGTTAAATGGTAGAGATATTTTATCTTTCACTTGCATATATCGTCACACCCTGAACTTTTCTTTACTTTCATATTGTGCTAATTTGTATATTTCCAAAGGGTCAGTAGGTCTGAGGAAAAGTGATATATGGTTTCTTTGGATCGGGAATTTGAGATGCCAAATCACGTCCAACATTTGTAAAATAGGAACAAAGGCCTTCGCTAATATATTTTGGGTTAGTTACTTTTGTGTTGTTAACAGTAAAGCAATCAGATACTCCTGATTTATCATTCATTTTTCCAACAACCGACTTCAACACTCGCCATGTCTTTGATACATCACCCTTGAATGTATATAATAAAGCTTCATAATATTTCACTTTTGCCTTTCGAATCAGCCTATAATACAAATTTCTATATTTGTTGTATAATTACTGTTGATTTAATAATTTTCCTGAATATGTCTTGTGCATATTGCTAAGTGTTATTGACGATTTCAAGAGTCTCTTGGTCATCCACGGTTCCCATATAATACATTCAGGTAGGATATGAAAAGTGTTTAATGGTGCATATATATCAGTGTATCCGCGTATAATATCAACAAACTTTTCATATGGTTATTCAATGCCGATATTATTAAGATATGACCAATCAGTGACACATAGAAGCATTTTAATGCTCTTAAACGCATTTTCATCTAGTTTCAGACGTTTAAAAGTGAGTGGCTTTGGTTTTCTTTTAATCTTACTGCCCATGTAAATAAATATTGGCAGATGATCTGACAAGTCAGCAGATAATATACAAGACAACGTTTGATCAAGTTTGTTGATTCTTACATATACATTATCTATCAACGTAACCAATGTATGTGCTATCCTTGTTGGTCGTGAGATAGTAGGAACCATTCCAACTGACAAAAATGTGTTGAGCAGGTCAGTAGCATGATTAGTATCAATATTGAGATAGTTTATGTTCTGATCAGTCTCCCGATAATAAGATCAACATTTTCATCGTTAATCATGCTCAACAATGAATCATATTTGGCAATAGATTCTTGACAGTTTGCATTTGGAACCCGATACACCTCTCCAATACGGATTTTATTTCTGACATTTGTTATTTCAAGAAATAATGATTCAAATATATATATATATTCCTCAAACAAAGATAAATCTTCTCGAACAACATATTCGTATCTATCACTCACATATATGCCGACACCACCAGCTTTCAGCGTTTCCTGTTTTTACACACAAGGTTGTACCCCGCAATGTTGTACAGATCAAATTAGTGTCAGTCAAAAATGTTTCGCGCAATATCATGAAATCAAATTTTATTTTGCTTTCCTCTAATCTTGCAAGAAAAGGTTTAAGTTTAACAAATTTGTCAGGCAGGCTCAGAATATTCATATGTATAGTACTATATTTATCATGCAGTGGATGTGACCCTTGTAAAGATATAAATTGATCAAGTTCATAATAGTTTGAGTCCATCCTTGAACAGATTATTGAATCATCTGCATGAAAAGTATCATCATCAGAAGGATAGATGTTATCGCGTATACTATTTTTCAGATCCAGGCTGGGGTTTTTCAATATTTCATTTATTTAAAATTGACTAGCCATTATAATTGTTGCATAATTATTCTATGCATGTCATGTTCACCAAGTACATGCCCTCACTAATAGTAGCTTGAATACCGCTCTCTGGTGCCCGAGGAGAGCTTGACCGCTACCTATGCTAAATTGGCAAAGTTTCACTTCCACTTTTTTACAGGTCGTGACGAAATAAAAAGTTACGTTCTTTGAATAGCACTCATATTCATTGATTCAGCGGGATATTTTGGTACACGAGATCGCTCATCATAACACTAATAAACGAGAATTTAATAGGCAACAACTCGACAACAAAACCATCGGTTTGCCATCTGGCCGCCGGTCGTTTGGTCATGTGACACTGAAAATACAACTACGAATAAAAGTTATGTGCAACTTAACAATATAAGTCTATGATTGTCCTCATGGTTTATTTATTATAATTCTATAATATTGCTGAGGTACAAGCCGTAAAATTTATTATATTATGGAGATCAATTAACACGTTGTCCTGCAAACGCGCTCTAAATATTTTGCCGGAGGGTGTATTTATTTAGGATTGCGTAATCAAATTAACGACACCATCATGCGCATGCACACGCTGAAACTCCGTAACACTTGCGCATGCGTATATCCAACGGAAATTTATTTTATCATGGCTGTGTGCGAACAGAGTTTTTGAAACGATAAATTGATCAATTTCTTGTGTTTAATGATATATATCTGTGCCGAAAGTGTGCCAATTGGATTATATACACTTGGAGTTACATAATAACTTGAAATCAAAATATGTCAGGTCGTTCGCGAAATTCGAAGTGCAACCTCGCCAAACATGCATGGATAGCGTATTGGCCCTACTCAGAACGGCAATACATTGGCTACACTAATAGGTACTTTGTTCATGTTTGCATCTGTCAAGAACATAAAGTGAATATAAATCAAATAAAATCAATATAATACAAGATAATACACAACATGCAGCTACTTGCTGTTTATAACACACTCTCCGATGTGAGTGCTTCGATGAGCTCAACGTAAACAAAAGCACAAGAGAAAGGAATATTTCCATGTTGGTTCAATGTTTGTACACCTTCAACTAGCAGTACAATTAACATGGAGTGGTGCACACAACTATTAGGCCAGACTAATTGTAACTGTGTGTCTTCTATTCAATTAATTTATTTCAATATTCATAATACATAATTTTAATGAAATCAAACACATGTAGAATGTTGAAAAGGGGGATGCTTGAAACATTGCTTATTTAATGCACCCCCCCCCTCCTGTAACTAAAACAATAAACTGAAAATGCTCCGCACACTTTATTATATATAATTCAATGAATGTAAATATTTCGACAATACTGGATGTTGACAAAAAGGTGATTTGATTAACATCTTAATACCGAACACGATGATGGGTCGTTATGACACCACAGGAACGATGACAAATCGTTATGACACGTAAAATGATTCTATATCATTATGACACACAGAGGCAAAGATAACAGGTCGTTATGACACGAATAATTAGACACATACACGCACATGCACTTATTACGGACAACGATCCCAGTATCCATATCATGCCCACAGCGAATCACACACGATATCCACACTAGTATAAACAAACCTCAGTTTGTTAACATGTAATTAAACAATATTCCAAACCTAGATGGCACAGGTTAAAGTTTGTACACATTCGGAGGGACATATATGAACAATGTAATTCAATTCAATAGATTTTCTTCAACATCACCACAGGATAGAAATATTTTAATTAATAGCAGTCATTTATTTAATGTAAAACAATTTAAATAAGCCAATTTATGCCAACTTTAAAAACACATGAATATAGCAATACGTGATAATAACATTAAATACTTACAATTTTATGGAGTTGTGTCACTTAAAATGTGATATTCCGAAATTATGTTCCATAAACAATGATACAAAATCCATTGGTTTATGTTAAATAAAGCTTCAAAAATTACATGAAGCTAGTCAATATCACCTAGGAGATGACCAATGGAATCAGGAACATCGTTGGTTTGTGGTCAGCGCTTCACCCAGAGCCTCCGGCCATCTGACATCAATTTTTTTTCCTGTTTTGTGTTTCACAAAATATCTTGCAGTTCCATGACCATGCTTGTTCTACATTTTCACGGTGCTTCAAACGATTAAATATCTTCTATAATTCTTGACAAAGATCCTCGGCGAATGATACACCGCTGTCTTTCAGGATCTTTCGTCTACCCAGCACCTCCATCTTTATAGATCAGCTGTAGCAAACCTGACTAGAATTGGTCTTGGATTGATAATACTGCCTAACCTGGGGGCGACGGTAATATCTCAGTAACTTTTGCTTGCAGCTGTTTGATGATTTTCTCATAGTGAGATTTGAACTCCTTCATTGTGTCCTTTTAAAACCGATTCAGCCTTTTATCCAAGGACTGATTCAGCTTATTAAAGATCTCGTCATCAGACATTATGTCGGTGTTTGATTTCCTGGCTCGACGTTTGGATATACAGACACAGGAGTAGTCATAGTAACACAATTGTTGATATTGTTGGCCTTAAAAACACGACTTTTCGATACTAATAAAATAACGATATAATAACGTCTTGTACACTTATCCGATGAATAGAAATCGATTTATTGGAAATTATATATCCTGATGAACATAATGGTGTATTCTTATATTCCTTCAATCGTCCAAACGCATAGTAATTCGCATATTCCAAGCACTTCCAAACAATTCTCACCCGGCCATGAGGGGGCATTACGTTCGAGAAAGGACTGAAGATTCCATTTGACATAAAAGGTAAGCCATATATAAGGTATGGCGTGGGACTAGCTTTAATAAACTTAGTCCCTACAGCAGAAATAGAATACATACAGCTGTTATCGCGTAATGTAGATTGGTACCTGACACTCTACAGTGACGTAAACGAATATTAATAATTAATTTCCTCTTCATGTCCATGAGAGGGATATGTTTTTAGTGCCATCAACTAGTACTATCAGTTCGACACGTGGTACCCTATGTCATCATGTTGTGTTTTGAATTAGGACGCGCGATAAATTCAGACGTGAATAACACATTTATTCCCCAAAGTTTCACTTTTAAACTTTTCTCAATCTTGCCACTAAGTTAATAATAATAATAATAAATCTTTATTTCAGACTCTCAGTCCATAGTAATACCATAAAAGGTAATTAATTATCACAGTAAAAAAAGAGATCAGACAACATCAGACAAGTAATTTTACATAACATCACATTAAAAGACAAATAAGTTATCATAGAACACAAGTAAGGCAATTATAGGTTTCAACATGTTTAGAAAATATATTTTAAATAAGTGTTTTGTGAACGATTAATAGTAAGCTAATATGATGTAGGTCTGTGTGGTACATGTTTTATGGGTTGACTGTAAGTCACATATTAGAGATGTTAACTGAACAACAGTTCCTACCCACACTCAAAGTCCATACACATTAGACTTTGGAATGAGACTGACATGCTTGCAGCAGTTCGGACAGTCAACTCAGGCGGAATGTCTCAGCGAACAGCCAAAACCACATTTAATGTACCACTAGCAACATTTCAAACCCGCCTCAATGTGAAGGTAACACTTGATGCAAAGCCGGGAAGGATATCCAAGTTCACTTACTAACAGGAGAGAAAACTGGTTGTCTGGCACGTAACCGGCCAGACATGGGTGTAGGATTCGGCAAGAAATAGCTTCTCATATATGATGGTTCGAAGTTTAAAGGTGGAAAGCCATCAACTAAGTGATAGTGTCGAATGCTGAAACGACACCCTGATCTGAAGTTAAGAAAACCAGAATCAACAGCAGCTGTTCGTCATCAGGGTATGGGGCGGGAAGTTGTAAAGTCACACTTCGAAGCAATTCGTCTGACCTTGATTAAGCACAACATGTTTAATAAACTTTGCACCAAAATTTGGAAACTGGATGAAACTGGAATTGTCCTTGATCACAAGCCAATCAAGGTACTAGGCAAGGTCTGGTCGAAAATCTCTGCATAGTAGGTCAATTGTAAACAAGGAAATGATAGCAGTTATTGCAACAGCTGATTGACATGACAAGCAAAATAAAGATGAGATGGGTTGAACGCGTAATAAATAATCCTACTTTCTCGTGGAAACTGATATTAGATGACATAGTTGGGTTACCTTTCGAATACTTGTTGAGATCCACCGGAATAGGCAAAAACATATTAGAAAAGCTACCAAATTTTATAGAAATATTATGCATGATCTAAACACTGTACGGTGTACGTAACAATAAAGCTCAACAAAATCTCGGAAATCATCCATGAAACACTATGTTTCAATAGAAACATCACAGTTGACCATAACACAGTATTCTGGAAATTTTGGTTTCGAAGTGGAATTAGATATGTAGAAGACATACTGGATGCACTTAACAATAAGTATCAAATCAATTGTTCCTTTATGGACCTTCTGAGAATTAGGCAGGCTGTACCTGGCTTATGTATTAGAACTGCAAAATTAAAAAAATACATGGAGTACAAACATGCCAGTAGACCTCTTTATATATATATATATATATATATATATATATATATATATATATATATATATAATGATATATACACGATCGTGCTTTAGATCTACTCGGTACAAACCCCAAAGTATTCTACTGGAAATTTATACAAAACCGAACACCAGCAATGCCACCAATATTCCTCACGAGATGGGAGAATCAGTATAATATAGATCACAGCATCTGGCCATTGATATTTACAGCCCCCCTTAGATTACTGCATAGAGGTCCATCTCTCTTTTAAAGTTTCACTATCAACTCTAACCAAAAGTAATACTCGATATATTTAACTTTGTTCAATTCATGCTAATATACCATTAATACGAAACATAGGACATTATGTGAATGCGAAAATTCTACCCTCTTTTTTATTTCTATCGATCAGAGTAAAGCCTTTGATCGAGTATCTCAACAATCTATGTTCGTCACTCTTCGTCCTTACGGCTTTGGAGACTCATTTATTAGACGAGGGTTATTTATTATATAAGAATATTTATTCAAAATTATAGTGTTTAACGGTTTTATTTGAAAACCGTTCCCCTAGTAACACGTAATGTCCAACAAGATTGTCTCCTATCAGCTCTCCTTTACGACATAGCAATAAAATCGGGCAATTGGCAATAAAATCAGAACCGACTCTTACATCAAATATTTAAAACTACCAACAATAAACGAAAAAATTCATATATACCATAATATGTGAATGATGTCACTCTCATCCTAACACATCGATCATCCGTTACAAGATCATTTCAGTTGGGGGGTGATTTTTTTGGTTCAGCATACGATGCACTGATAAATAAAAGCAAGAGTCTCTGTCTTGGTGCCTGGGTAAACAAAGACTAGATACATCTAACATCAATATGTCATCGTAATTCCTATCATTCTACGGAGTCTACATCGAAGATGATGACACCATCACAAATAACATCCGATCTAAATTTGTAAATATAAATAACCAGAACAGCTTTGGGTATAGAGATAGCCCTCTTTATTCTGTCAGTAAATAATGATCCACCCCAAACAGTTTTATGACATGATTTCCATCAATCGTCATCAAGAAAATCCCGAAACAGAACCATTCTAGTCGTAAGTAATTAATGTTTTTCACAATTTCAAATCATGATAATAATAATGAGATTTGAAAGTTAAAATACATTAATATAACATACATACAATGCGGAAATTATGGGACCAGCATAGCAGGTGCTGTCTTCCAACTAGCCCCTACAAATAATATTATTATCCGAACACGTGAAATATGAAACAGATTAATTTGGCAATGAGGAGCAATGGATTCGTGTTATCGTAAATAATAGCTAAAACATAATTGTATTAGATAATTAGAGATGGCATGCATCATTTCAAATCAAACCAGGACAATTTATTTTATATAACATAGCACACAGAGATGAGGACACCAACGTAGCATGACAAAATAGACAGCCATTAAATATAACAAAGTACAGCACTTACTTTGGGCCACAGTCATTACAATAACCATAGATGCATTTAACAGAGCTATAGTAAACACTCAAGAAATATGTTTTCAATTTGTGCTTGGTATGTGCTCGAGATGAATTATTCGGAATAATACTAGACCATTTGTTCATATATGTGGAAATGTATATAATGGGAGTTTGCTAGCAAAATTACACTTGCAACGTGTGATATGAAGTAAATTGGTTTGTCTAGTTGTGTGGATATTTTGAATTTGATGGTTAAATTGGAATGTCGAATTAAATGATAATGGTAGTCTATTATTAATAAAATCGAGCATCAACAAGGTGGGTTGGTATTCCTATAAATCCTTCAGTTTTAAAATACCAGACCGTTTGAATAACGGGTCTGTATGGCTGTTTAATTCAGATTTATTGATGGTGCGAATTGCACGTTTTTCTAGTTTAACTGTCTTGTTCATATTAGCATGACTAGTATTTCCCCAGGCTAGTATCCCGTAGGACAAATGTGGATGGATTAGTGCAACATAAAGTGTTCTTGAGCTGTCATATGGTAAAAAGTGTTTTACTTGATTTATTGAAAAAATGGCTCGTGATATTTTACTATTTACGTGGGATAAATGATTTTTTCCATGTTAATATTTCATCAATATAGATGCCAAGACATTTAATTGCCTGATCAGTAAAGTTTAAGTCGATCTTTCCAATGTTATGTCAGCTATGTTTACATTGTATTTCGCCAAGTTACATCTCGCTGTTTTCGGATTTATAACAATGTATTTTATTTTATTGGCGTTCACTGCAAGTTTATTGGCACAGAACCATTCATATAAATCATTAATTGCTTTATTGGCGTTGATGTAGAGTGTATTTAAATTATAATGGGACAAATATAAAGTTGTGTCGTCGGCAAAAGATAAAATATAATATTTACTTACTTTGCCAATATCACTGACATAAACAAGATAAAGTAAGGGACCCAAGATGGACCCTTATGGCACGAGACACTTTATTTCTCTCAAGGAAGACTTAGAATTGCCAAGTTCAACATATTGGGTTCTATCGGACAAGTAATTTTCAAACTATTTGTTTGCTATGCCACGAATACCATAATTAATTAATTTCTGTGAGATTATAGAATAATAATCTTCAACAACACCCGATACCTGAAATTAACAAATAAAACCTTTATATAATATCCTTTAAGTAGCTTCAATCTAATCTTACTGAGTAAAAGAGGGGAGCCTCCATGGTCTAGCGGTAGCGTGTTGGGCCACAGATCACTACCACCCGTGTTCGAATCTCGGCGTGGGCATATCTAAAGGTTGTTTCATCTTTGATTTCGCTTCATTACCTTTGAAGGTCGCTCGGCCCATTTAGCCTACCATGTGCACAAAAGTGGCTGTAAAGCACCAATCATCAATTAACATAATCTTACTGAGTAAAGGAAAGACATATAATAATTCAGTTAACACCTCTAATACTATTACTCATACATTCAAGGGGAATGGAGATTCATTTCGTTATAATGGTACTTCGAGTTATCCCAGTTTTCAAATCTAGGTGCCAATGTATATATCAGATACTAGTTACCGACGCATGAACGATAATTTGTGAAAATAACCCTGTTTTTACGTGTATTGCCTGGTGTTATGCCATGAATGGAAGACATGCTAGCCATTGCGATATTTGATTACTGATTGAAACTGTTTCTATTTAAACAGATTGGCAAGCCAATCGAAAGTTCGCAGTTTGTCATACGCCACAATAACCTTTGATGTGATAGGTGTCAATATCTACTCACCATCTACTCGAACTCTATGGTAACATTAAAATTGCACGTTTCTGTCGTCAAAATAATGCAATTCAATTTGATTGTCATTTTCATATTGGTTTCATATTGATCACAACGGTTGTTAGACTGACTGACAATTGAAATTTCAAACATCGTATTTCGTTATAACCAATGTGATTTAAAATCACTTTAAATTTTGCAAGTTTTCGTTGTATAAATTCCGTTATATCCCAGTTTCTTTATTATAAGAGTGGACCAGCTAACCACTTTGAATTAAGCTATTATTTCGTTATATCTTAATTATTTATAGACAACTTTTACTGTGTGCACATACATGTATGTGTGTGTGTGTGTGTGTGTGTGTGTGTGTGTGTGTGTGTGTGTGTGTGTGGTGTGTGCGCGCGCGACGCACACATGTCTGTTTACGTGTACTATGTATTTAATTCGCCATTGATCATGAAAATATCTTCACAAAACTATTGCGTTTTTGATAGTATTCTTGTCAACAGTGTACTAATATATAACAGACTGATCCAGGCGAAATCCGTTGCATCGGTTACCAATTGCGGTCTCGGGTTAGAAACAGCTATGGCGCCCACTGTTAATAGGGGATGGCAAGTTTTCACTAACGATAAATACCGGAAATCTTTTAGTAAATTATTTCATATTACACGGAGACTGAGACTAGTATTTCAGCTGAACGATTGTGTCTTTCCAAAGGATATAACACAATACTTATCAAGACATAACACAATGATTGAGCGGACCGATCTTTCAGATGAATGACACAGCTATAATTTATAAGCCTTAGTTATTCATGCTGACTTGTAGGAGATTTTTTAGCATGGGTTTCAATGGATTAAATAAATGATTTTAAAATTAAACTTTTAGCTGAATGTAAATTGATTTTAATGAAGATTGTTTAAATATTTAATGTAGAAATATTATTTTTATTTGTAACTGAGAACCAATCACATACGTTTCACCTGTATATTATTAAATACAAGTTTTATTACATTAGAGTATTACCACCCTTGACATTTACATGTAGTAAACATTGCAAGAACGGCTGATTCAGAAGAAACAACAAAACAGTTCACTTTTAATACACGATATCATGTATAAACACCAATGTTACATTAATAGGAATCACCCATTGAATTATAATCTATGTGATGATTGATTAAATCAATTCACATCGTCATGTTAGATGACAAAAGTTTGAACTAGACAAAAGTTTGAACTAGACAGGCCGGACAATGACAGCCATGCAAATCGCGCTTAATGTTACTTAGTTTAGTGGCATATATCTATTGGATGAAGTTTATACCATTCCCATTTAATGCAAAATTATTATCTGGAGATCACATACCTTTAATGGACTATAAATAAAATCCAAATATAGGTGGTAAATTGTCTATATGCAGCTTTTCGGTGAGACATTTATCGGCCATTACACGCATAAATCGCAATGCAACACAGTGATACTTAGACTTCTAACCCGATACCGTAGTATGAACACTCAGCCGCATGGTGGTGCCAGGGGTAATTGAATCGGTCTATTAAGTTTACGAAACGGTGCATCTGTGTTCTCATTTGTAAACCTCTGAAGATAAAGTAGTCGGATGACGATCTACATAAAGATGTTAATTACAAAGTTGGACATTTAAAGATGTTAAGAAACTAATGTAAGAATAAGCAGACGATTTGACTTGGTCACTTTGTAAGGTCATAAAGTCAGTGGTGACATCACACATCGTTTATCAACCTAACCACCAGGTGTCGCATGGTCTGGTTCGCTTCTGATTTCTTACTTCAGTCGCCGTGCCTGGATTTCCAAACCACAAACAGTCTCCGATTATTGCTAACCACAGTTTGGGACATTCCACTCCACAGGATCATAAACAACATCCGGCTAGTGATAAATAAGAGGATATTGTTTATAATCAGCACACGCAGGAATCGAAAAGTGACTACATCAAACAAATGATGGAATAACATTATCAGACGACACCTGTGTAACCCTGGACACCCTCTGCCGCACTCGTGTTAGTCTTGATAAGAAATACACCGATTTATGATGTGAATATTCATAGAGAATATGAATATTACTGATGCATGAATAATTAAATAAACATTAATTGCCATACCATAGATGAAATTGTAATTCATTACAGGAAAACAGATAGGAATGAAATAGACATTATATCGATGATAATTGCGATGACTGAAATGAAAATGATGATGATGATGACTTCTAAAGGATGACAACAGTGATGATTTCCATGCATACATATAATGTTAGTGGATGCAGTGATGATCGTGATACTGCTGAGATAAATAAAATTACAAAATCAGTGAAGACCAAAATATAATTAACAATGACGAGTATCTGTGACGGGAGTGATGCTGCTACTGTCTTGTGGTGATATGATAATAAAGATGATGGTAAGTGATGCTGCTACTGTCTTCTGGTGATATGATAATAAAGATGATGGTAAGTGATGCTGCTACTGTCTTCTGGTGATATGATAATAAAGATGATGGTAAGTGATGCTGCTATTGTCTTGTGGTGATATGATAATAAAGATGACGGTAGGTAACTTTAGCAAGTTAAAACGATAGTTATTTTTCATCGCGAGATAAGTTCGGCACAACGTTTCATATTTAAAGGACTTCCATAAGACCACATTAGAACTTAAAAACTTGGCCGATTTAAGGCGATCCGTGTCGTTCTGGAAGTTGATAGGATAGAAAGGTCCGTGTCTAATTTGTTTAGATCACACAACAGTCGTTGATCTCATAATTACACAAAAGGAAGATAAAATAACGGTCGAATCACTTGATGATGTCAAATTCTAGGTAGTTACAATATGACGTACATAAATGTAACGCGAAGTACCCCGAGTCTAATTTGTGCATATGTCGTTCTGTTATCGTTGTTGGCGATGTTTTATTTAGATTTTTGTTGAATTTTAGTTCGTAGTGAATGTATGGCGCCACTTTGATGGACGAGTCGATATGACCAGCCGGCTAGACATGGGTTATATGATGGCTGCAGATGTGGCGACTTCAACGGCAGCTTGCCGGATCAATAGTCGTGCTAGGAATGTATGATATTTTGATTAAAACCGACCTACAGGTGAAATTCGGATGAGTACGGAAACATAGACGACAGGGTTTTATAATCCGGGTTTTAAGAACAATAACAGAATTCTTACGTCAGGATCCAAACTGCAGAGAAAACGACATTTTGCTGCTAAATCTTCACCCGGGGAGAAAGATATTTTGCATCGGGATTAATCTCTGAGAAGACAGCGCTATGTCGGAGCAGGCAACACCAACAAATGAACGTAATCATGTCCAAGGCGAGGAAGTGTGGACTTTTGACATCTTTAGCTGTTTTACGGATTGGAAGCTATGTCTTGCCACGTACTGTTGTCCTTGTTACACGATAGGAGTCAATGCTGAACACTTTGGCGAGGATTGTCCTACGATAGGTGGCCTCTATATGCTCGGCTGCGGATTAGGTTTCGGTCCCGTTCTCCGCTGGAGACTTCGACAGGACAAGAATATCCGCGGATCCATGCTGGCCGACGTGTTGGCGCACTTTCTTTGTCCTTGCTGCGCCCTGATCCAGGAGAGCAAGGAGATATATGGACTCCAGGGACGACACGTCGGAGAGAAGCTACCGCTAAACCTGGAAATGTCCAGAGAGTGAGCGAATGTCCGGAAATGGCGAGTTCAGATAGAAGGCAGCCTCTTATTACCAGGTTTTCTTCTACCTGCGTTCCCAAAATGATTGATCCATACACACCATCCTATGCAATCTTCGCCATTGTTGGAAAGTGAAGATACGTACAACCTGTTTTTATGTTAATGCTACTAAAACCAACCTGGTGTTGGTTTATGATTGATACAGTTATTTTAATAGATATTTCTGTAACCAAGTTCAAGGCATTCCTACAGGTAATAACTCACTCGATTAGTCCTAATAATTACCGTACATGAACATTTTTTATTGGGTTTTTGGTGTTGAAACTTTGATATTTCTTTATTCTGTTCTATTGTTTTAAATATAATAAATTATATATATATATATATATATATACATTGTGTGTGTGTGTTTTAAGATACACATAGAGAGGCAACAGGCACAGAGCATTAACATATCTAAACATCCTTCGAGACCTACCTCTATAAATCTAAATACAAATACAACTATACATACATTAATCCAAATATAAAATGTTCCATACCTTCACATATTGATACATGTATGAGTATACCTATGCATGTGTCTGGGTTACTCATCAGTCTGTGGGTACAGTTAATTCGCGATTACTCGAACCTAACAGCTAATCCTCATATCGTTTCCGTTCATCACTAAGTGGACGTTCATTCACGCCTAATTTAGCGTCCCTAAGTATATGAAGTTAGGTGTGGTGGGATCTAAACTAAAGCGCCTATCCACTTGATCTATTTGATCCATGGTCGAGAACAGCGGATTTCAGGCAGATCTCCGATACTGCGAATGTGTGTGTGATGTATAAATAAACATGCTTCAACTGCACTTCAAATCATTTAATCCAATCAGAAACTGAAACTTATCAAATCAGATTATATTTATAGCAATGAGATCATTCAATCACATTAAAATCATAGAATAGGAGAATATAAATAAAGCCATATTTTAATGTCTACATTGGTCATTAGATGAGAAAACTCAATAATACTTAAAAACATAATAATCATATACACGTGCCATTTGTAATTCTAGCTTACAGTATTTTATACAATACAATTGTGCAAGAAAAATCTAGGTAGTTTGTGCCCGACATTTAAATCATAAATAAATCAGCATTCATAGCAGGTAAAATAAATACTGTATACTGAAATACAAATATGACCAGACATTTGGTCAATACCATAGCAAAACAGCTGGATATTGAACAGACTCAAACACACACACATGGATGCATAAATTGAATTTTGATTAAATTCAAAGAATAAGTCATTGAAAGAAAATGATCAAATAGATCCATTACCCAGAGACATTAAACAAAATATACACGACTACTCTCTCAGCAAGAACAACTAAAAGACACAAATTAAAATTGCTTGTATAATGATCATCTATCAAACCATCTAACAAGCTATATTTATGAATACACATTAATATTTGTCTTAAAAGATTAAAAAAAGGGTTTTATTATGTATGTTTGTTGTGCTACAGTAGAATAGTGTAAACAAAGGTTATCCCATTTAAAGGGACATACAGTAAATTTGTAATGGTAATATAAAAACATTTTTAATTCAGGGCAGAACAAATCTACAAGACTGCATATACAGCACCACTACCACTATGATGATCATCATCACCAACATCATCATCAATTAGTCAGTTTGAAAAAACAATATAAACCTAGACAGAAGTTTTGACTCTCTGTGTAAATTAGTTATAAAATATCTGTAAGTTAGGTAAAGAAATGCTTAAAAACATGGAAAAAAATCATAAATGTTTTAATAAATTGATAAATTTTGTATAATATGCACTGAACTATGAGTGGACACAAAGTAATCAAACTTTCTAAATTTTAATAAAATATTTGTACAAATTACTTTGTGTGGCAGCTTTTTGTACTAACTGTGGCATTAGGCTATATGCTATAATTATATCTGTTCAGTTAAGACATGTTACTGCCACTAGAAATGGAATGTAATCATTGCTCTCTGGACAGATGATGTCCACAACAGACAAATAATTTATTTGTTTGTTAGATGGATATAGAGTAATGCTGTATTACTGAAGTGAACAGTCTGACATCAGTACTTAGTACTGGTAACCAAACACGAGGTAAATATAATTATACTCTTTCCAGCAATTCTTAATATATCAATAATAAACCATTTAAAAATAATAGACAAGTTTTTTTATATCATAAATACCACTAAATAAGGAGCATTTTGATATATTGTATAATATGACTGATTGACATAATACTGTACAAAAGAATTAGAAAATTACCACTAAAAATATTTTAATACTAATTATATAATGCTAGATGAGGAATGATTTTGAAGGCTTATAGCTGAGCAATTGCACTGACTAGTCATACATACTCAGAATGTTTTGAGGGATATGATGAGGAATATAAACCCAGTTCTTTGTTTATGTAGACTTATTGAGGTATACAATAGCTAAGTGATGTCATCTAAAAGTAGAAAGTCTTTTGGAATTGTAGAAATAGCAGATCAACAGTTTTCAAAATATTCTGCGGACATAATGAAACTATATAAAAATTATGTGAAATAAGTCAGGAATCAAGAGGATATAAAATATAGGTTATAATCATTTGGCTCTTGCATGAATATTATAAGTGGAAGACTGGAAATGATTTTCTCCAAGACAGGAGTTCACCACCAAACAAAGGTCTATTACACACAGAAATATAGAGCAAACCAAAGAAATTCTTTGGTTACTGTTTGATACTGGTGAAATGTGCTGCACATTCTGACATCATCACGTCCTGAAAATGTGCAACATCTGGTACTTCTTCTTAAGGATTAACCTATACATTCAGAAAGGATGAGATGTAGAGCAGATGCTGTCATGATATTCATGAAAGACAATACTGAAAATGATCTATGTAGCCTAAAACATAATGATATCTAACAGCATCATAACAAACTATTATAATCATATCTAACAATTCATTCTGCAGTAAAAAATTAACATCAAACAAAACAAATACTTATATATATATATATATATATATATATATATAAGAAAAATTAAATACCTGTTACATATTACAGTTAATACATATTTATTATATAATTAAAGATAATCTCTCCTAAATATGTTATTATGTTTTTCATTTATGATTATTATTTCATGTACCTTTAATTTTTTTTATAAATACAGGAACCAATACTGGATGTTGTACATGTAGCAGTAAATAGGGTGGTATATACATCATCAGCAATCATTCTAAATAAATTATTTAATAAGTTCACTATCTCCAACCATTCAATTCAAATGTTATGGACTCTGTATAGCCGTTACTATGTCACATATATTTGACAGTTTCAGTCAAAACTGCTTTCTCAACATCTGATTTAGACAAATTACCTACATATTACCAAATTGATGACGTACATTTACATCCAAAAACTGAGCACAGAAAATGGTTTATATGACAATAACAAATATGACCAACATTATTTAAACATAAACATCACATCAATCATACTTATAATAGTATGAGCTAAGTTCTATATCACTTTTTAAATTCTACACAGCCTTAGTAACTATGCACGCCATGCCTCCCTCCAATCTAATCACATTTCTTATTTACAAACAGGGTTAAATATCATGTTCTGTGTTGAATAAGACCTGGTTCATGATTGTCCTGGATATGATATGACCAGCAGGATGAGTGCGCGGTTTCAGCTCGCTTTGTACTTGCCACGGATGTGCAGAAATGGTGCTTCACCTCCAGACACTTGCCGTTTAAATTCTTTAATTTTGCATGGATCGTGTGTAAGTAGATAGTGTACGAGAGTGTCCCATCCACCACCTACTCGTACCATAACGTGTCGGTCCTTCAGTAACTGTAATAAAACAACATCACATCAATCAAAAAGTTTCAAAATTTATAATAATAATTATAATAGACTTTTCAGATAATTGTCAGATATAACAAAGATCTTAGTTAAAACGGTGATCAGGTATGTTATGCTTAACTTGCTTAATTTCTTTCAACAAAGTGTGTGTATTCTTGAGTGTGTGTGTGTGTATGTGTTTATTTGTGCGCATATGTGATACATTAGAGAATACTTACTCTGACAAACATGGATCTTCCTCCTACAATATACTTCCCCTCAGATATCTTGTTCACATTATATTTAGATGCACAATTACATTTTCCAACAACTTTTCTAACCTAAAATAAAATCAATAATCCATATTAACATATCAATATCCTATTATCATTACGTGATACAGAAAGATACAATATAATACGACCAGATCTAATATGACAAACATTTAATTTGTTTAGGCCAATAACTGAGCTTTCTTCATAGATGAAATATATACAAGACAAAAGGCATCTTTAATATGGAAAAATGCTTAGATAATCTGACACATTGTATATCTGACGTTGTGATGCTTTAACCTCAATAAACATTTTGGTCCACCATCTGATATATCGATGTGTGTTTTGTGAGACATCACCAATAGCGACACAAGGAAAACCAACTTTTAATTATCCTTATCTTTTGTGATATAAAGATATTGCTCACCATACTGAGAGCCATATATTATCATTTGGAGATCACATCAGCTTGTTTTTGTCTGATTCTGATCCCAAGATTTTGTTTGAAAAGGCAAAAATTGAAACAAAAACAAATGATTTAACTAGTTTTGTGCAAACAGACTGTCACTTAACCACCAAATTCATGTTAATTAAACCCTCTAAAGCTAAATTTGATCTGAATGGTCTGAATCTATTAATAAATGGAATTCCATTGGAGAGAATTGGTATAGGATTTAAAGAAGGAAAGTTGAAAGTTTATGGTGTGATACCTGATGAATCTCTTACATGGAAACAACATATAAATCACATAAATAAAAAATCTCAAAATTACTCTGCAATCAAGCAAGTCAAAAAATTATTTTAATACAGATAATCTCAAAACATTATATTTTTCCCTAATTCAGCCACATATTAACTATGGCATATTGACATGGAGAAATGAGACAAAATCTATTCTCAAGTTTACTGTTGTGTTTCAAAAATGAGCAATTAGAACCATATGTATAGGATAATATAACAGCTACACTGAACCACTTTTTAGAAAACTCAGGATTTTGAAAATTAAGGATCAATTTGATTACGAAATTCCTTTTTATGAATAAATATAGGCAGAAAAAAAACACCTTATTCTTTTGATAATCATGATGTCCATGGTAGACTCATAACCAGATGATCAAATCAGCTATATATTTATAGGTGTGACTCTTTGATAGCAAATTACCTTTCCTAAAATATGGAACAAATGGAGTTATTGTGCTCAAAATGCATTAATTTCTCAATTTATGCTGAAAAAGCAGCTTAAGGCTGAAATGTTGCCCAATTATGCAACTAATGCAAGGTGTGTTAACACTAATTGCAAAGACTGTCAGCAATTATCAAATCCTCTTGTATTGTCCTGGTAATGATTAGGAACTTTCACCTAATTTTGCTTATTCAAAAATGAGGTTCAATTCTTTTTTCCTCCTCATCTGGTTATTTTAACTGCGATTCAACTTTGGGTCATGTCCCATCTCTGAGTTCATCATCAACTCTGACTTCAGACAGTCTCCATTGTGAAATTAATTAAATAATTTGTGGGGGGGGACAGGAGAAAGACAGCAATAGCTATCCTGATCCATTCAGTTTGCATTGTACCAAAAGATTTCTATATTATAATTTTTCATACCATTTGTTATGTGAACTGAATTAAAACTAACTCTATTCATTTCTGTTGCTGAAATGGTAGTGTGGTTGATATATATCTCATAATGTTCAAATATTGGCCTAGCTATAATAATAATATTAATGTACATTTAATTAACCATGAAATAATTAAATTAAGTAGATTTTAGAATAGATAAAAAAATTCAAGAGATGACACACTTCTAATATCCTCTGTTAACCTGTCACACAAAGTGAGACTTGCTATAGTAACTGTATAATAAAAATATGACTTCAGCCAAGACACAGATACATGTACCTGTAATAATATCTAACTGGATGACATGAAGTTTCAGGATGATTATGAAATGGAGACGACTTCACACAGATACTCAGCTGAACTATATTTATAAGTTGTTAGTAAAATCTGGAAATGTATACTATAGGTCCAGGCCATTAAGCCGAGGTAGTTTTTTAGACCTAAAATATCACGATTTATGGTAGTACCATCCATTAAGCCAAACTAAAAGTCTGAACCTTCCCCAGCAGTATTTCCAGGTGACGTTTTGAATGCAGGAAATAGTTTTGTTTTCATAATTCGTTATTCATACCAGTATGTTTTGTATACTGTCAATAGATCAAGGCAAATTATAATTATTATTTACACAAACTGTTAGTGCATACCTAGGACCTCAAACTTAAATTAACGGCGTGATTAAACATTCAATGAACCGCATATGAAGTCAATGACTTAGAAATAATTAGACATATTATCAATTACTACTGAGCCTTTGTTGGTACGTTTTGGTTACTAATACGGCAATAACCAAGACAATGTAAATTACTGGTATATGCGGTCAGTTAGTAACTAACTCTCAATTGAAAATTATTAATAAATTAATTATGCCCAGACAAAATATATAAATGAGGGCACCCTAATGTCTATGCCGCCAAACGAATGAGATATGATGCTCTTGGGTATGAGTTGTCTTGTTACTGACACTGGCTTGTAGAATTTTGTTTAGCCTCTGTGCTGGTCTCATCTGAGGCATATAGCAATGGATTGACCCACTAGGGAAATGAGACGATGAGATGAAATATATCACGGGTACATCTATGCTGTGTTTCCTCTGTTGAAGTGAAGGTCCCTCAGTATAAGATATTTAGAGCCCAAAATAATAAATGCTTGACTTAAGACATATTCCTGATTACCTGAGGTACTGCTACCAAAAGTGACTCAAATTAAAACCGTTTCATATCAAATGTATAGAAATATTAACTACATTAGCAATAATGAGGTCATAAGTAGTACTGTCAAACTGCAAACTTGAGCTACAATGTGAACATGTTATTAAATATTTCATTCATCACAATTAATCTGATTACCTCAATATCTAATTTGTCCACTTTTCCAGATGACGTGGATACTTTTTGTTTTGACTTTGCTGACCCCTGGCGACTACTTGTTGTACTAGATGAAGACCCTGATATAGATCCATTGTTGTTGTTAGTCATTTCTTCACGTTCTATTTCACTCTCCAGCCGAACGAGACTAGGCGGATCCACGCCAGCTTTGGCACCAAGACGAGCGAGTTCTAACAAACACAGAACCACGGTACGTGGCTCTTTGTGTAATACTGAAATAGGGAGATGTCATATACAGATGTCGAAACAGGTAATATCAGATTAGCCCAATAGTAAAGTGTTAGACAAGAGGCTATTAGGTTCAAATCCATACATAACTGAGTACCCGGTTGGATGGTGATATTAGCCCTATTGTGGACTATTACACATATAAAGTTTTAGCAGCTAAAGCAATAAACTCCCATGGAACTGATAATAGTTTTCAATTGTATATGTCCATATCAGGGATGGGTCGAAGTGGAAAAGATTGAACTCCTTTATATTACAACAGATCTGTAAAGTGTCTTTCAAGGGACTTTAAACAAGCAAATAAAGTAATAAAAATAAACACATAATAACATATAATAAAATATCATGTATGAGATGAGAGAGGACGATATGATATAAGTAAAGGTCATACTAATGCCAGAACATATTTGTTCACCTCACTTAAGACCCCAGAATAATAAACTTTAAGATTCATGAGCCCAACAAATCTCTTATTAGCCCAACAAATATCTTTTACATAGTATTATATGGCTGTCGTATACTTAGCCTACATTAAGGATATATATATTTCAAATACTTCCTGTGGGAAAATTAAAATAAACCAATGACACAAATAATTCAGTTAATCTGGATGGCTTAATACCTGGATAGGAACAGGAATTATTACTGAGAATTAATATCCAATTATACGTTTATATCATGTTATACGTTGATGAGAGAGTTTTCCAGCTTTTACCGGATTTCCGTTTTAGCAATACATTTTTGGAAATGGGGAATGGGTCAAACTGGTGGTTTAAAAGAATTCTCTTGCAAAAGAGATATTTTATCTTCACTCTAGTAGTCTTAGATTGTGCTTAAAATGCACAAAACCCAAATGTTTCCCCAAACCCCTGGGCTGCATGAGGTTCTGTGACGACTTCCTTTCGTGTTTTCAGGAGTTTTTTAAAGGTCACTCCCATGCCTGATCATATGCTTTGGAAATGCAGTCTAATGTTATTGTTATTGTAGGTGGGATTCAATGTGACAGTCACTGATGATTACATTTTCATGTTAAGTGTCAGAGGTATAACTTCACAAATATTGTAACATGGTATACTGTTAAAAGATATTCCACTTCCAAGTATATATATGTATTGCTCTCTCTCTCTCTCCCTCTCTCTCTCTCTCTCTCTCTCTCTCTCTTTGCCTGTCTGTCTGTGTGTATGTGTGTTGTGTATAAGGAATATTTGATAAACACAGAAACATTAGCCTTGATCCTATCACAAAACCTCATCCCACAAAAAGCTGATATTTAGCAATTTGTTAGAATACTTCAGTAATTACTGTTACTTGTTTATTGGCCAAGTAACCTTCTAATTCACAGCTCTAGCCACACACACACACACACACACACACACACATATATATATATATATATTATCCAGTAAGCTCTCTTTAGTACCATCATAGACTTATGACCTGGCTCTATAAATATGTCCCTTGGGTAGAATATATCATCAGCTTATGTGAAGAACTTAACTTATGTGACCAGTAAATACTTTCAGTGTTTGTAACCTTAAAGTATTGTATGATAAGAGCCTATTTGTTAAAAACTAACAACTGTTGAAGAATGAGAGAGGGGGAAGAGAGGGAGAGAGTAATAA
The DNA here is from genome assembly GCA_025642065.1 of Paralvinella palmiformis. Taxonomy (NCBI): domain Eukaryota; kingdom Metazoa; phylum Annelida; class Polychaeta; order Terebellida; family Alvinellidae; genus Paralvinella; species Paralvinella palmiformis. The sequence goes on from JAODUP010000009.1 coordinate 1,239,215, forward strand.
TATACATGGGCCAGCTCTTAGGGTATGACAGAAAGGAATAAATACCCTGGGTTCCACATTTGTGGGGAGTTCACCCTTTGTAATATAATTATACACGTGTGGGAAATCCTGACAGGGTTTCCCCACACTCCACAGTTTTCAAAAATATTCCTGAATGTATGCTTCCTGATGTTCCTCACACTGTTCACCAACTGAATTCAGTATTTAGGAACAAATCTAATCTTGAACCACTGGTACCGGTAATCATCTAACAATTTAAAACATATGACACTCCCATGGGTAATAACTTCATACATTCCTCCACCATCATCAACTCCTTAGGGTAACTAAGGGTAAGAAATTGGGGATGTTATCTTAAAATCTGATAAAAGAATGAAAACACAGATAGAAATAAACTCTAGATATATATAGCATCGACTTACCAAGGCCTTCTGTCTCAAACAGGCATTCTCTTTTTATGCCAAAGTTTTTGCACCATTGTATAAAGTTAGCCGTGTTATCTCTGGCAAACCATGATCCAGATTGAGCTGATGTCTTGTATAATACTGGACTTGTGGGAACATTCTATAAAATATATATATATATCATTTATAAAACTATATTAATTATTCTTCATGTTACTTCATGTTTCTAGTATTCAATCTAGACTGCACCACTGACATAATATTTTAACAAATGACCTACTATAATTTCATCAATACACCTAAAAGTAAAGCATACATAAATTTAGCATCAAAAATTCTTTGAATAACTGAATAGTTATTGAATAGTAGTATGTTGCTGATGGACAGCACGGTTACTAAATGGTTATTCATTCACACATTTAACTCAGAGCTCTTCTCTAACCATATCGAGCTCATAGCCATTACATTTCAAGCAAGTGATTAGAGTGGTACGGTAATTCATCTGGATGTGGTATAATATGAAGTGTTTCAGTTTCATGTAATCTGGACTATAATATGAAGTGTTACACTTTAAGTTTCAGATGTTCTGATTTCACACTGTCCAATATTGATTAATTTTAATCATTTAATTTATTATTATTATTATTGTACTGTGTTGTGACTTTCACAGCTACCCGATACATTTCACCTGATGAGAAATCATTTTGATTGATAACAGTCAATAAAAAAGTGGATATGTTCATTATTATCTTATATCAAACTAGCTGAGGGGAAAAGGACTGCCTTCTCCATCCTGAATGTTTCCACCCTGCCATAGGTGCAATATTGATAGAATGACCTATTTTTATAACCCATATGGGCCTTTGACTCATTTGTTCAGGATCCTAGATTGAACTCTGCATGCTTCTAACCTTGTCTTCTCTGTCAATATGTCGGACTTACCTGCTTATACTGGCCTTTTGTCTTGGCTATTAATGCTTTCTTCTGGATTAAGTTGGCCAGACGACACACATGTACACCATTGTCCAGTACATCCAAAAAATTGTCCACACTGATATCAATATCTGGATAGAAATAATTTCGTTTACTAGTTAATTAAATGTATAAATATTTTAAAAGGTTACTAAAAGGAAAGATCCAATTTTATTTCAAATTTATTATACAAACTATAACTGTGGTCAAAATATAAACATGAGTAATCACATATTAAAAAATCCATTGAAAAATCAGTAAATAATTAGCTCTCATGGCACTGCCATTTTTAATACAGACAGAGACTAAATGCTCCTGAAGTCTGATGCCACTATGTTTAAGCTGCTTGTATGACCCATTCATAGCAATGCAAACAACCGGCAACCAACCATATAATTTTGAAACGTACTTATCAACATTACAGTATAGTTCGTAGAAACAACTTCAAATGTTGCTGAAATGGCTAAAGAAAACCAGCACGGAGAGAGAATTCATGTGAAGTTTCTTTTGTAGTCTTGTAGAACAAAGCACCTACCAAATTGTTAGATTTATATAAATGAACTGATGACTGTGTCAGTTAGTAGTAGTTAGTAGACTAAGTCCAAGCGCACTTAAGATCGTGATGATGGCCAAGTCCCAGTATCTGTGACCTGACTCAGTCTGAATTGAGATATTTACATCATCGTTGAGTAGAATGATGTCAGAGTAAAGAACCTTCTCTAGTATTTTGGAATATTTCATTATATCTATGGTGTTATGTCATGTTTGTGAATGTTACTGTCAGATTTGGAGTTACTTTTGAGTTACACATTTAATTCATAATATCTGAGAGTGAACTATTCCTATAATATGCAAGGCTTGAGATTAATGATTATTCACTTGTCTAAAATAATGATAAAAGTCACAATTTAAAAATACCTTTAAACCAAGGACATTTTGTCATAGTTTTTGTTGGTTAACAGATGGTTACCAATTAGCTAGAATGAACACAATCCTTTGTGGTCTAATGATAGCGTGTTGGACCACAGATCATAACCACCCATGTTCAAATCTTGGGAGTGTGCATAAGACCTGAAAGGTATTTAATCTTGGACTTCACTTCCTTATCTTTGGAAATCGCTAGCCCAAGTGCACAAAAGTGGCCGTAAAATACTGCATCATCATCATCATCATCCATATGTCCGGATGTGGGATAAAATTTCAGTGGTGTAGCATGGGTTTTGGTTGCTCCGTGCAGTAGCCAAATTGGCCACCATCTTCCTTAATATAACAGACCTTCGACAACAGCAAACATATTTACATTGTACATTAAAGATTTACCTATGGGGGGACAGCATGACTACAAATGACACTACTTTAAAATTAATCCATTTGGAACATCAACCATTACCAAAAAAATACCTCAAAATCACAGAAAAATAATAAAATTTTAGTATTGCTGAGTATTGTATGGAGCGATTTGTATGGCAACTTCATAAACAAAAATGGATGAGGGAATCCAGAATATGACGTCAGGGCCAGGTGTTTCATGAACAATTTGGTGAGATTTTAGATTCTCTGGTCAACTTGAACTCATAATTCTTGGAATTTCTCCGCATCAAATTGTAGTTCCTTGACCAAATTAGGGTAGGCTAAATGGGCCGAGCGACCTCCAAAGGTAATGGGGTGAAGTCAAGGATGAAACACCCTTCATATATGCCCATGCCAAGATTCGAACTCAGGTGGTAGTGATATGTGGTCCAACATGCTACCAGTTAGATCATGGAGGCACCGTTCTAAATATGATCGGGTTTCTAATCTAATTTTAATTCTGAAAATTTCCCCAGCATAAATAAATCAATTGCAGGTTGTTTCAAATCAACTCACAGCTCATCCCATTTAGCATTCAAAAGGTGTATCACTTATGGTTGTGTGGATCTTTCAAGCTTATAGACTATATTTCTACACTGTTTCAATCTCTGAATGTATGCTAATAATCATATTTGGCCTGAAGATTCTCGACATGCTGGGGGTCCATTAATCATCAAGACCTCATCTATTGTTTATATTTGGTTGATGCCGTCGTTGAAAACTGAATGGTTGTAGCATTCATATGACAAATTGGGAGCCTTGTGTATGATCCTATAGCTGTGTATTTTAGTTTTTATGAGAATCAAACATTAAAGCAGATATAGTTCTATAAAGAAAAAATTAACAATGTTTCATATTAAAATGTAGTCAATTTAAAAATACCGCTGTAACATTATCACTGAGATTCTGGGCTACTGGAACCTCTGGAAACCCACCTCAGGTCAATTTCTGAGTTTGCCTGTGGCTTCTATTTGATAGAATAGTACAGAAAGGTTCGGAGACCACTTAAATTGACATATATTATGGGCCTGTATTGTGTATGATGATCATTAAATAGCCTTCACCATCAGAATTAGAAGAAATTTCTGGAAGCTCAAGTATTTTTACTTTTTACTTGACTTACTCCAGTAACACATTTCACTGTATACTGATAAATAGTGATATATATATATATATATATATATATATATATATATATATAAAATCCATAAAATCAATGATATTGATAATGACATCTTTCAAAAATATTTTAATATGGTTTTTATGGCTCAATAATAGGAATTCTGATTTATATTGATTGTCTATATTTTATGATACAATTATGACTGCATGTGAAATCATATGTGACACAAAAAAAGTAAATAATCTTGATATATTATTTTCATTTTACAGCAATTTCCTATGTTATTCTTCCTACAATTATGAGCAACATGTTTTATTTAAGACTTTAATTTGAAGCATACTTCATATACCATATTAAAAATGATGTATATTCACTCCAGATTTGATTAAATAGATCTGATCTTTTCTCTTCATAATCTGAAATGGAACCATTACAAACCAACATAACATACCACCCACTAGTTTGACCCTAGATATAAGATGGTAATTCCAAAATACTGTAACTGTTGTAGATAGTGTCAACCATATTATAATAATGAAGAACTCTGTACTATAGTAAATCTCAGATTCTAACTTCAAAGTTTCTAACCAAAGACATAAATTCACACTAACCACTTAACTGCTTATTTAATAAGATGGCCATAATTAAATTACGATGTACTTTATATTAAGGATGATGAAACAAGAAAGTGAATTAAGATGTTGACAGAGATGTAGTCCATTATTATCAAATACCTCTACCACCAACAAATAATTTTAAAATTCATTAAACAGGGATTACACATAATCGAAAGTGCAGTGTAATTAACCTGAAACTTTTGTTAATTTCCAATTATATTACTACCAACTACAAAGGAATATAGTCCAATGTGAGTTATTTAAGTTATGTTACAGCACATAGCCAGCTAGTAATAATACCTAATGTCTTAGCCAACCAGTCTGCCAGATCTTCCTTGATGGGGGCCAAAGCTTGTTCTTTTAACTCAGCCAGAAAGTCAAAATCAGCTTCATCGTCCTCACCGGAAAGAGATGGTCTCCTTGCCCTGTTGGCTACATTTTCTTCTAACGATGTCTGTAGATCCATTGTGTTTATACTGTGTCGCCTTCTAGGTACATAGCTGCAATGTGATAGAATAAGGAAATGGCTGATTACCAGATATATCTTGCATCAATTATTTAAATATAAGGGATATATTAGTGTACTATAAAATAACTATCCTGAATAATAAAACCAGAAAAAACTGTCACAATTATTGATCAACCGACTGAAGAGACAAACTATTCTGTTAAAATAAAAGGATGCTGCTTGGAGTAGGCATGAATCTCAGCTGATAATCAAAGTGTAACTATCAACCACTATTATTGTTCTTTTTAAAACTATAACTAGTAAAGTGAAAGGGAATAGGTAATGTTGATGGTACTATTGTAAATCGAGTGATGATGGTCTGAAAGAATTTTATTTTGATGACAACTTTGTTCATACCATTTCAGTTCTAACAGAAGCATAGTGGGTGCATCATAATTAGTGGGAAATGGTTTTGCAATAACAAAATGGACAAAATGTTAATTCTTTGAGACTTAAATTTGTTTACTGGTACTGCCATGAAACAGGAAACTAAAACTCCACATTCTGTCATTTAGATGTGGCTGCATCATCTCATCAATTTATTCCTAATCAGAAGTGATTTATCAAAGGATATCATATGTACCTGGAGTTCTTGAAGCCAACAGCTAGTGAAGTTCTTGACTGTGATTTACAAGTAGATAACAAAAATAATGACAAACATGCTAAAAAAAGTAGTAAAAAATCTATTTTGCTATATTTTGTACATTGCAGTATTTTTACATTTGAAGATGTTAGGATACTATTGATAAAAACCTAATAATTTATGTTTGTATCTGTAACATGCCCAATGTGTATAATTATTTGTACATTAAATAGGTAGTTTTGCATTCCTTCAGGTGCTAATTATTTTCCTATTATTTATAATAATCTTGTTTGTCTTATTGTATTTGTAAGTTATCATGCTTTATGTCATAACATTAATGGTAACTGTTTTTTGTCAGTAACTAGATTATATTTCTGCAGTGTTACTTGTTTGCTAATACTATTAACAAACAATTCCATAAATATGTATTTATAATTTATTATGGCATATTTATTTTTATTAATCTGAGATGGATACTATTATTATAAATTAATCAACTGTCATTTAAAATCTTCTAAACTGTTAGGCAGTTATATGTATTAAAATAAAGATATACATGTAGATGTACTTTTTTTTTGTTTGGTTGGTTATTTTAACCTGTCATTTGAAAAATTTAGGAACATGTGTGAGTTTATTTAGATTTGATACAAGCATTTGTGCATGCTCTTTGAGTCCTTGAAATTTTAAGTGTTCTTCTATTGTGGAATTGTTTGTTCTTCTACTAGGATAAACACAGTAATTTTATTTTAATCAGATAATATTAACATTAGAGTCAATGCAATTGATTTAATTAAATAATTACATTACACAATTATCAATATGATAACACAGTTGGCTTACCCATGGGGTGTTGTTCCTAAACTGAGACGTCGCAGGCCTGTGTATGCTACTTGTCTTGTCTGTCTGTTAAATACACAAAGATATAGGTCAGGTGTGACTGTGTATGCAGTCACATGTTTTTTGTGCTCATGTGTTTCACACACACACACACACACACACACACACACACACACACACACACACAAATCTTCATACAAAATATATGTGTGAATATTATTATTATTGTTATAACTTTATTCTGGAATATAAAGCCATGTGATAAATGGGATGATACTTCATCTTCAACTGAATGAAGCTCATATTGAAGACATATTAGTAAATGGACAAACAGCAACATGCTGATATTGAATAAGGATAAAATTGAATTCATTGTTTTCTCATTCAGGCAACAGCGGAAGAAAAGTGAGAATCTTCACATTAAGGCAAGATCCAGTTATATAAATGCTTCCATATCTGTAAGAAATTTAGGGCTCTAGGAATGGAGAAGCAGGTGAATTCAATATGTAAGTACATAAAAATGATAAATCATGAGACGATATGCATCCAAAGCTTAGTTCTAGCCCTTATAATTTCTTGACTGGACTATGGTATTATGTACTGTCATATAATAACTCTGACAAACTGCCTACAGAAAGTGCAGAACTATGCTGCACATCTGCTGACATGCACTCACAAAACGGAACAAATAAAACCAGCTTTTTTCCAGCTGCACTGACTTCCTGTATGTTTTAGATCACTGTACGGGATCGTGTTTTATACATTCAAAGTACCGAGTGGACCACCCATGTAACTAAGTGATCAGATCCACAAGCATATACCAGTGAGAATATTCAATTTTGGTGGTATCAAAACGCCACACAGCCATATACGTAGAGCATCAGCTCCCAGACTGTGAAATAAGTTACTAAATCATGTTAAACGTGCAGCAAGTAAAGAAAATAATTGTTTAATATCTACTTATTTAAATTAGTTTATTTATAAATGTATTTATGTATAAAATGTATTTGTGCTATACGAGCTTAGAACATGTTTATTATGTTTTATATCTAAAGCACCTTAGAGCAATTCAAGTTGAATAAGGTCTATAAACTACTATTATTATTATAAACAGGCTAAAGCATTTTCTGCCAGTGATGATACAATGGTGATGTGTATATTATATATCGCTAGTCATCACACATGGTAATAATGAACTGCCAGACTCATGAAGCTGTGTACCTTTTTACTGCAATTTACAGGAAGGCAAACACCTTGATACAAACATATAACTATCACTACAGTTCTTTGGTTCATGGCACAATTTCTTGAACACATTATTGTGTGCCACACACAACCTTCAGGTTGATATGGAAGTATAAGTACACCCTAAGTGACATGTACAGAATGATGTATAGTATGATTTAAATAAAACACATTTGACATTTTCAGCACACATTTTGAGATTAGTGTATTTCTTTGAGCATAAATTGACCTACATTGCCTAGCCATATCTTCATCACCAGTGAAGCACTTCAATGGTGATAAAAATTAATCCATACATTTACATTTGACCATTCTAGTCAAAATGTCATCATTTACTGAAAAATTAGGAATGTGAACATCATTGAACTTCGTATAAAGAAAAATATAAACCATATTTTTAACGCTGTTGCAGTTAATGGCATGTGATAAGCCATATATAATCCTAACATACTGACAGCAGCAAAGATAAACTTTTGAATAAAGTCTAAAGTACTAAATCATCAGCATACATCAAATGGTTAATTAATACTGAACTTTTGAACTGTTAATTAGAACATGGCATCCATCTTCAGTTGAAATTATGTAGTCTACCCATCATTGGCTACTCCAAGCTATCACTGGCTTTAAGGAATTACTCCATATATTTATTCAAGATTACAGCAAAACTGGCATTATTTGGCACAATAAGCATTATAATCACCAACTACAGTTTCACATAATTCTACAAGTAAATTATTAAGTTTTGATATTATGTGTGTGCTAGAGCTCTCTCTCTCTCTCTCTCTCTCTCTCTGGGACTTGAAGCCACTCACATAAAATTATATTTCTTGAAAGAGTTCAGAACTAGGGACTATTACTGTGGTACCTGCAGGCCACAATAACCTTACAGTTAATATATAACATGCTAAATATTATACACACACATATTATTATATACACACATATAATGATATATTGTTATATATATAAATATATATATACATATATATATATATATATATATATATATATATATATATATATATATATATATATATATATAAGTGTTGTGTGTAAGACAAACACAGAAGAGAGCAAACAATAAATAAATAAAACTGAAGAATTGACAGGACAAATAATACAACATACCAGTACATTAACTTATCTATATTATACTGATAAGAAATGTACCAACTAAATATATAATATTTACATGATGCGACATTTCTAAGGCTGAGCATTTACAGCTATCTGTGATTGATTAAGAATATTGGTCATAACAATAATAATAGTCTATCTACTATCACTTAATTGGTATTTGTTGATAATATTAAACACACCTTAACACTATTGCCAGAGCACATAAATAACACTGATTCAGTGATAATGTCACAGTTCAATATATAAAAGCTGATATGCTATTCCAGGTCTTAAATGTTAGGTGCAACCATAAATAACATTAGCTTTACCAATACACACAGAGACTTGTTTACATTATACAATGTTAAACAGTAATCGTTCATCAATTATTTAGAGCTGTGTGTATCTTGATACAAATAATATATTTGTTTATTTTTAGTATCTATATCAGTATATGTAAACACGTGTGTGTGCGTGTGTGTGTGTGACACACATGATGATAATAGTGATGATGATGATGTGTATTTGTAAACATACTTTATCACTATCTCCATGTATGTCACTAAAGTGAATAGAGATTAAATCACACACGCACAGAGAGAGAGAGAGAGAGAGAGAGATACTTGCATATATACAATCATGAACATTAAATTACAACATCAGAACTATTCTCAAAACAATAACCTTACACTTAAAAGACTTAGCAGCACTAATTGATCCTGTATAAACACCAGAATAATTCAAGATGATCTAGGTGAGGTTTCTAATAGCATTTTAGTCTATTCATAACAACACTAATGTCCACAATTATTGCTATCACCAGCCACACTGCTCCTTCGGTTCGTATATATGTGCAAGGAGTGTTACAGTGATCCCACAATGACATCAAATGATAGTTATGGTAAATAGGAAGAAATATACTCAAAGATATACTGGCTAGAAACGTAAAACCAGGTGCTACACACAACAGAATGTTATAGACAAATAAAATGTCATCACACACACACACACACACACGCACTGACGCAAGCAGAGTTTTTCTGATGCAGGACAAACTCACTTCAGGTGACACCTGTTGCGGTTATCAGTTACCATGACAACAAATTATGTTCAATGAGTAAGTCAGCCCGACAACAAGGGGTTATTATCAAAAAAAACTCCACATAAGGACAACACATGGCACATAATAAACATATGTCATACAATGAGGCTTACTGACACAGTGACAGCACTATTATCTGATGATATCATCAGATATAGATCGCATCATCAGAGAATCTAACAAGGTATGACTATTTTATATTATTGCACTTTAATCGTTCTTTGCATTATCATCACCATCACCACTGGAATCATCCTTTACCAATATCATAACAGATTTGTAAGTTCTATGGATCCCATGAAATGAATTATATATAACTACAACAATATATTTGTTGTATTGTGTGTGTGTGTGTGCGTACCGCGCGCAAATGAAACCAAATGTCACATGAATGGTCCAATTTAATATTTTGATTCACTGTAGACTGACTTTGAACAGGACTCCTAATTTATATCAAAATTAAATCCCTACTTGGTGAGCCTTGCTTGCATTAAATTAATATACTACTGAAGTTATAGCACAAACAACTTGGTTTTAATATTTTGTGAGTACATATGTGATAAATGAATGTCAATGTTCCGGTGTGGTACTTCAACACTTGTGTTTATTAGGAAAGGCTAATTTAAAAAAATTATTCCTGGTTGTGTATTTGTGTGTGTGTGTCACAAAAAAGAAGAGTGTCCAATCTCCGTATATATGTGTGTGAGTACATGCACGGATCTCAGTTTGTGTTTGCACTTACACAACTGATAAACTAAACGGTACAATAATATCATGCACAGCAATATGTCATTATCATACTACAAGACACACACAACAACAACAACAGCAGAACAAACATCTAAACTAAAGCCACATCTAATCAAATAAAATACTCTAAGATGATGAATCTATTCCAAACAGTTATAACTTATCATAAACGCTATTTTAAGCCACTGTGGAGGCCCATTGGTGGCAGCATGCAATCAATATAGGCTATAGATGTATATTTCTATAAGAACACCTGGTATTGATGTTGGGTGCGGTGTGTCGGTGTGTGACAGAATGCTTACCTCTCCTTGACAGGCATATCTGTCGAAGAAAGGGGTCTTCTTTTGGCCATCATCTGTCTGTGATGTCTGGTTAATTAATGGCCAAACACATGGTGAGCACAAACTCAAAAATGGCACAACCACACATACATAGACAAATACGCACAGTGAGAGAGTGAACACTTATAGCTCCAGTACGCTAACCACATACAATTAAAGTTAATATGCCCGTAGACTAGCACACGGTCTTGTTGGCTTCCTGTTAGTGTCATAATCCTATACACATAAAGGCATGGTCCATTTTCCCGGTGCCAGCCAGTAGAAGTGACTCCGACTATGATCAAGGCACAATTGATATTCCATCAGTGGAGACTGTTCCCTACACATTATTTATCGATATCAGCTCTATATGAGTGACGTGTATCTACAGATGTATGTACAGCAGACGTACTGTGGACGTCCAAGATTCTGTACACAAGCACTGTAAAACCCTATCACAGTCCTGTATTGAGTCAGTCATCACGTCACACTCCCACAGCCAGACACAAACACACACACACACCCAGCAAACGATTAAAATATTGCCACCAACATCAGCACTGCAACACACAACTACCCAGAGAGACTGCTTAAAGCATCTCCACTCATCAACTGTAATATTATTCTGCTATAGAATCTAGCCGCCATAGCCAAAGAGACACCATGACCTTATTTGACCATAATGTCAGCTATATAGGAGCTGTATTTAGTGTACTATATGCCGGGATTAAGCTGACACTAGTAGGGTATTAACTGACTATGAGGGACCAGATTGTTTTCACATTCTCTTGTTCAGCTGATGTGTTACTAGGATGTGCTGCAGGCTGTTAGACAATAGCCAGCTGTTGCTGCTTGGCCAGTACTTGATGCCTGCATTAAGTATCCAATGTCATTATAATGGAGCTGTTTGTATAAATGACATTTGTTTTATCTCGGGAGGTAACGCGGGTATATGACAGCAATGTGCTAGGTGCTGTTAGTGGAACTATTGTAGATAATAATAGATATTATGTGATTAGAGATGGCACCATCACGATTCACGTGCACAGAAACACCAATTAAAGACACACACACACATATGTAGCTGACTATCAAATTCACCAATCCAGCTTCCCAGTACTCTACTCTTATAACTTACTTCCTTCAATTTTTATCTAACCTACACTACTACAATCACCCCCCCCCCCCCTTAACAATCCACCTGATACCTCCCTTCATTTTGTAAAAATAACCAGCCATATTACAGATAATACTGTATATCATAGTAACTTAAAGTCTTGAACGAACAATATTTTAAATACAATCAAAGGCCAAGAATCATAATCATGACACCGAGATACAATACCAAAAATTAACTGTGAGGTAATTGTCTCAACAACTATTCAAACTGGTATGATGGAACATTGTATCTATTTACACAATGTTATATTATCTTAATTTGCTCATCATTACCTGCGTTGTCCAGTATAAAGTGCCACTTGAGGTACAACAGGTGTCAACCTAAACACACAAAAAAGTAATGATAATTAAAAATACAAAACATAATATCAGAGTTGATTAATCGCTGGAAATGTTTGTTATCATGCCTTAATATATATTTACAGTCTTGATACAATATGACAATTGATATATCATTATCATCACCACTGTAATAACTTTCAAAAGTGATTATGCAATTAATTACAATTAAAATGTATTCGTAAATAAATAATTGAATGCACTTTAAAGTTTTAATCTAGATATATCTCATGTATTGTACCTAATTATAACTGGCCATTATAACTCTTATAACTATTCAATTACTATTCAATTACATTCTTCAAAAATTTTGTAATAATTTTATACCAGTAAATGGTCATTTATTTAAAACATACAAATCTTCTGAGTCTGATATTGCTACTTCTTACTAATATTTAATATATATATATAATAAAATGAATAAGTTCCCAGGCTGTTCATTTAGTTTTAGAGTAGGAGGAAACTGAACTAGAGTAGTAGAAGAACATATTTAGTGAGGCCTCAGGCCAAGCTTAAACTTGGAGGAGGTGTAATTTCACTGGACCCAGAGTAGCCGGCGCTGCAATGGAAGTAGCTGGGGAAATTCGTCGGGTACTGGCTTATAATGACATGCCTGAGTTCCCATGTATTATCATACCATGTAAATGCAGGGTGTGGTGCTATATAAGCTAATATGAGTACATGTGATGTGTATATATACATTTGATCATGAGAGCTTCCTTCTTGAAAATAAACAAACAATTCCACAGTTTATTTTAGCAATGCATTTATTCCTGTTATATAAATGCCATTATTATATTCAGTTTTTATACATCACTCATTCCAAAAAACATTATCTATTGTGATTATAAGTACATTCAGTTTGCAATAACATCACAGCCAGATACTATTGCAGATACCCATGTTAAAGTCTCGCTGATAATGTCCAAATTGTGAAACATTGTCAACATTCTCCAATTAACAGTTGGCTCATTGGTTAGTTTGTTTAGCCTCAACACTGTTCAAACCTTGGACATCTGACATATGACTCCATAGAAAACTTTCCATAGTCACAGGTGTGAGCTGGATTCGAACCAATAACCTGCTGGTTTGCAGCACAATCCTCTAACCACTGCACCCTCCTTAAATAACACAAGTTTGAGCCAGATTCAAACACACAACCTGGAGATTTACGGCAAAATACTTTAACACACACACGGCCACCCACACATAATGGACATAGTCACAAGTACAAAATTTGTATATTACAGGGTTTCTACATTGCCTCGCTGCAAATATGCCAAAATCATCAGCATGCGCTATAAAATAATGCCTCTATAAATGGCACCAACTATAAAATTAATCCACTTGGGAAAACAACCATTTAATACAAAAAAATACCTCAAAATCACAGAAAATTAATAAAATTATAGCATTGCCGCCCAATCCACAAAGTGGCCGCCCTGTGTGGGCTGTGATATGCCAGTGTACGATTTGTCCTGCAGCTGCTTATTGATGCGGATGCGGCAAACTGAACCACGTGATTTGGATGGCAGTTTCATAAAAAATGGATGAGGGAATCTAGAATATTATGTTGAAGGCAAGTGTTTCACGAACAATTTGGCAGGATTTTAGATTCTCTGGTCAACCTGCAGTATTGTTGAAATTTCTCCCCATCAAATTGTAGTTCCTTGACCAGAATATGGTATGCTCCTTGTTGAAGTCTAAGTTCTTGTTTATGTCATGCACCCACCAACAGTGTTTAAAAAATACTTATTATGTTTTTAATTGCATCAATTTATATGCTGTAGCAATCATTATATTGCTCCATTTCCAACAGAGAAAGCTGCAATTTGACTGATTAGCCATGTTCTTGGCATGAAAATCTTCGGCATATTCCTGAATAAGCATTCTAAGGATGTAACAACAGGATATTGTTTTAATAATAATTTTAAAGTATTTTTTGGCACTTATAATGTCTAAATCTGTAAATCACACACACACAAGCACACAGACCTGTTGTTGTTTTTTGCTATCCATTATGTGTTTCTATTGTATTGCCATGTTCTTGGTATGAGAATCTTCAGGAAAAAAGACTGATAACACACAGGAAAATGTTTATATGGAAACCGCATACTGCATGCCATATGATACTTTGTGTAGGTAAGCAATAATTTGAACCCTGTACCCCCATGACTGACTTAGCCTGCTTGCCTGTACCGCCTCACACTCCTTTAAAGGGGAAACACTGTATTACTATAATTTTTATATACAGAATTATAGATTTTATTGATCTAGTTATACTAGAATATGGCATGAATGGACTATATAGCACACTAAAATATAGATTAAAAATCAATCTGAATTTTTCAGTCTTATACAAAATGAAATATATTCTAAATAATAATTGTAAGAAAGTACTCCATTGTGCAATAATTCACTCTTATCTTAATTATGCATGTAATGTCTATGATAACACACTGAAAAGAAGATTAATTAACCTAGTAAATATTGTTTTAATCAGGTTAGTTTAATAAGGAAAATAATAGAGAACATATTCAACCAAATGTTTTTCATATGTTATTTAAAAATATTAAAGTACTAAATAGCAAGCTCAAAGTAGCATGCTGTCAGCTAATTTGCAGAATCTGTTCAAATGAAGTATAGGTTTGATGTAATATCAACTTATAATACACCTCTATTAGGATTAGTATACTTTGAATCAGACAATTGGGATCAATTCCATTTTGTCAATTCCACTCAATTCCATTTGGTCAACCCCAATTCCACTCAATTCCATTTGGTCAATTCCAAATCAAATTTATCAATCCCATTTCCAAATGTATCAATTCCAATTTTTACCAACTCTTTTTTACCTACTACTTTTTACCATGAGTAAGGTACTCCAAGTACCTACTTTGAATTTTTCAATTCAATTAGTTTATTTCAACATTCATAACACATAATTTTAATGAAATCAAACACATGTAGAATGTTGAAAAGGAGGATGCTTAAGGTATTGCTTATATAATGCATCCCCCTGTAACTGAAACAAATATACTAAAAATGCTCCGCACACTTTATTATACATAATTCAATGAATGTAAATATTTCAACAATACTGGTAACTGGATGCTGACAAAAAGGTGATTTGATTATCATCTTAATACAACTCCAAGTAGTTTATGTTCCAAGTAGGATTGTCATGGAAGAAATATTTCTGAATTAAAAAAAATGGTAAATTAATTTGTGGATTATTTATTTTTTGTAGGAAACTTCAATTCCAAATTTATTAATTACAATTCATTTTAAATAATCAATTACAATTCCCAGGCGGGCACATGCTCCGAGCTGGTGGCCGGCCGAGCGGTCCCCATTCTCATATTCTTCACAGAAGCCGAAGATCTTCTTTACATTTAATTCTTGTAAACAAACACACGTGATATATTTAATTAGCCTATTTATTAGGCCAGCTATTTAAGTATTTTATTTTACATAACTGATAACATCAAATCAATACATAGTAACATAGGTCGGAGTACCACTTTAACAACCAAATAGGTGGGCCGAGATCAACATGGGTCGAGATCATCGTGCATCACAAGGTCAAAACCTGACAGTTCCACAGATAGCTCCGTATATATATTTATATATTCCTTACCAGAGATATGCCACTGTCTTGCATTTCTTAAGACAGTCGATAGTTAGCAGACGTTAAAATGAACGTCGTACATTGTTGTTGATTTATTACGACAGCTGTGATTGGATAGTGATAAGCTAGTCGCTGTCTTCAGCCAATCAGGTGCAGTGTTACAGTAGGATGTCGTGCATGCTTGAGTGGTTTGCGCCGCTGGTAACCATGAGGTGGTTTAGATAAGATTGATGGCATATTTCAGAAGATCTGTCGCTCCTTGTCAGTCCTCAACAGCCGTGACGTAATGTAAGTAGATTGCTTCGGGTTGTATTGTGGTATTGCGATACGAGCCGTGATTATATTGCTTTAACAATATCTACTTTTTGATGTATGACGTACTGTCGTACAGTCAAAACATCTTAAAGATTGCAAGACGGATCATTATTTTTGAGAGGGAAATCCAACGAAATTTGTGTCCAGCAAATTAAAGAGGTTTTTTTACCATTTCCAATGATCGCCGTTTCCTTTGCGCTTGTCTAACCGGGCGAAGACAGCAGAGAAACATCGTCATAACGTCCAGATAAATGTTCATATATTATCATACGGAATGTATCAATCTTCGTTATCGGTTATGGTACTAGAGTACCTAACTTTGTCTTTGTACACCAGATTGGCAGAACGTGTTATGCATTTTATAATTAAGTTTTTCTATCTCTAGGCTAGGGCTAACTAGTGAATGCAATTATTAACATTAATTTGCTTTCCTTTATGAATGTGGTAATATTAATCTAATGCAAGTATTAGGTAAGCATATATCTACAACTGGGCGTTCGCATGTTACCGTTAGACTGATTCACGCACATTATGATCTGATGATGTAGATGTAGTGGAGAGAATTAACAGAAGCTGCCAAAATTCCACATAAAGTGTGCAAAGTTTATTCTAGTACAATCGTCAGAACTATCACATGATATGGCTAAATACATACTTTACAGGCTGTTGATAATGGTCCAGGCCTAGATACACACTGACTATGCAGGATCTATAAAGACCCAGCATTTCCTTTGCACATGTGCAGTGAGCGCAATCTGCTGGAGAAAGTATTAATTAATTAACCAGTCCAGTGGTGTCTGCCACACACCATAATATTTCATTATAATGCTTGCACCTTTATTTTATTAATTTGATTTCTTGAATGAATATATATATATATATATATATATATATTCATTATAATCATTTACTTTCTAACTACATAAGTACAATTGACATTTGTGATGGCTTGAATTGTCTAATAGCATCCAATTAAGTTTATGTCTGTGATCTTTATGATGGTAACATTATTATGGCTGAAATCTATCCATATTTTTCATTGAGATGTGTTTCAAATGTTAGGTTATTATACATTTTATTAAGGAAGCATATATATTATATATATATATATATATATATATATATATATATATTGTTGCAATGGCATAGCTTGATTTGTGTATGTGAATTTTGATGGGGTTGTGGTGAACTGGTGATATGCTTTACTGCATTCTTTACATTCATGATGGGTATACACCCCTAACTACAATTTATATACCCCCTCATTGTCCAATATATATATATATATATATATATATATATATATATATATATATTACATTCTTTACATTCATGATGGGTATACACCCCTAACTACAATTTATATACCCCCTCATTGTCCAATATATATATATATATATATATATATATATATACAGAGATAGATAGATAGATAGATAGATAGATAGATATATATAGATAGATAGATCATTTGAACAATATAGTGCCAATACTGTATCCCAAAAAGAGTTTCAATATATGCTGAATTAAATAAATTAAATGACTAACTACCTGGAGTAATATTCATGCAAATGGTTTGAATCTTGGTTGTCTTTATTTATTGTCATACAGGGTATAATATTCATAATAATATACCTTAGCATCAGTTGCACACATTGTTATCGCATTTGTATGAATGTGGTAATAGTTTCAAATCAAAATACCTTTTTTTGATTATGCGTTGAAGATTCTCCACCATTTATAACTTTCATTATCAGTGGACTGAAAGATATATTTATATAACCTGATTTATATCTGGATATGTTTACTGCACATGCATACCAAAAAGTGCTGGACCTATAGCTCAGTATATGCACCTATCTATAGGTCCAGAGCTATAACAAGTTCTTATGTAATTTACTTCAAACAATTCCTAGGATACTGAAACTAGGAGAGTAATAGGTGCTACAACTTTCTATGGTCTCAATGCGGCAATGCAAAATCCAAACATCTTTTCCTGCAATTTGGCAGACAGACACTACCCTGTTGAAATGAAATTCATGACTTGATGAACGTTCATGAAATGTTCACATCACTGCTTCATGAACCATAGTTCAAGGACAGTTCACTATACAAGTTCATGAATGGTTGAAGAATATTTCATGAATCTGGAAAGGTTTATGAACCATTCATAACATGTTCATGAACCTAGTTCAAGAGTTGTTGAAGACCATTTCAAGAACTTCATACACTATTCATAGACATAGAGTTCAAGAATTGGTGAAGAATATTTAAAGTCAGATTTTTTTACCAAGAACAAAACATATGAAACAAGTAGTTTTGGCATAAATATTATTTAGTTTCTAGGATGAAATACCAACATTTAAGAGCATTAATTGTCAGACATGTGGTCAATTCTATTATGTCAATTCCATTTGGTCAATTCCACATCAAAGTTATCAATTCCAAAATGTCCAATTCCGGTTTTTACAGACTCTTTTTTTCCTACTACTTTTTACCATGAGTAGGTACTCCGAGTACCAACTTGGAATACCTACTCTGAAATTGAGGGCGAATAGTCAAGTTCCTGGCAGCATCAGACTATCAGTTTATGAACAGTTACAGTGATGATAATGATTGTTGTTTTACAGCACTAATTAGTAGGCTAAATGGGCGGAGCAACCTTCAAAGTTAATGAAGCAAAATCAAAGATGAAACAACCTTCAGATATAGATGAACAGTGGCTCAGTTGTCTATGAACTGCATCAAATGTTCATGAACTGTTCATCTGTAGTATTGGTGAAGTGTTCATATACTGTTGTAGTTTCATGAATAGGGCCATTTCATGTTCAAGAATCATTCCTGAACTGTTCCTGAACTCAATACTCAAGAAGTTTTTTTAACTGATTTCATGAACTGTTCAGAAATAGGACCATTTCATGTTCAAGAACCAATCTTGAACTGTTCATGAACCCTGTGCATTGACATGTTGATGATGAACTCTGTGTGAATAGGACTATTTCATGTTCACAAACCATTCATGAACTGTTCTGTGGTTCATGAATTTCATGATTTTTTTAAAGGGTAATATTGAAGTAGTTAAACTTTGTGCTATGAACCCCAGTTTATATAAATAAAATATATATATATATATATATATATATATATATATATATTTATATGCCCTTACCTCAAATTTTTTGGGAAAATTTAAAACTTGAAATTGTTTTGTTTGTTTGACATTTTAGGATTTTGTTCGAAACGATATGAAAAAGTAACGGGAAATGAAAGATGAAATCCCCATCACATAGATGTTGAGATTTGAATTTCTGAGGTTAAAGTCTGCATCAAATTCATGGTTATTTTAATCTTTAAATAATAGAAAGGAATGGGCTAAAGTTTATATATATATATATATTATATAATATAAAATATTTTTTAAAAAATATATATATACAATGTATATGCATTTACTTGTATTAGTCCAGGTTTAATCTGCGTTTAACTAAAGCTCCATTTTGGGATAAGGCAGCTTTATCAAGTTTATCAATAAGTAATATTGCTGTTAAAAGTTTCAAAGCTAAATAACTCACTTGGATCACCAAGTAATAGTATATAATAATAGTATATAATAATAGTATATAATAATAGTATATAATAATAGTATATAGTAATAATATATAGTAATAGTATATTGCAATAATTTTACAGGTGTCTAAAACAAAACATAGAATTATTTAGCTGGTAAATGTAATTCCTCTTATTTCATAAGGAAGTGTTTTTGTAGCAGATATCTGGCTCTTTTATTACACATAAATGATTAGACAAAGCTATTGACACTTTATGGTTTAAGCCACATAATACATGTTAGAATGGCTTCATCCAAAGTGAAGGACAGAGTGTGATTTCTGGTAGTCTAATGGCTAACTGGATTGATTGATTACACCCACTTCTTAAGCTACAGAAACTAATTAACAGACAAGATCAACCAATAACAGAACAGATTAATTGGATAAGATAACCCCCCCCCCTCCCTAAAAACCCTCTGTATTCAATCATTGTAGTGTAATAACATCTATTTGTTTATACTGATAACAGATATCACAAGTATTGGGTTTTGTTGTATGGTACATTTAAAACATTTATAAATATTATTATAATTATGGTATTTTACAATTCTAAATTTCTATGTGTTTTCTATTGAACTAGTAAAACTTGATTTTAACCTAGGTAATAATAAATACTGATAAAGATCAACCATTGCTACATCCCACTTCTGGGTTTCAAACATTATTTTTCTTATATTTAGATAATTTATTGTATGCAATTTAAGAGAAATATAAATAAAAATTGTTCTTAGTGTTATTGTTTTTCTAGCAGTAACATTTAGACTATTCTAACATAATCTTATATATAGGTCAGTTGGTCATGTTTTATTGAAGCTGACCAATTGAAGTGCGGTTGGCTGACTTAACCTAAATGTTTTAGTGTTTTGTTGAGTTATCAAAATGGTCACAACGTTCGGGGGGGGGGGGGTATTCTTACATAATCTATTGTTATTCAAATGACAGAGTGAGTCAGGGAATAAGTGAGTGTTGGATTAGTTTGTTTAGCCTCAAAACTGGTCACACCTGAGACATATCACGGAGATGTAATTCCTTAGGTAAACATCCCAGAAACACACCAGTAGGAGTCAGATGTGAACCCTTAAACCCAAAGATTTGCAGTGCAGTCCCTTACCTACTGCACTCGGTCACCATCATTGGTATCCACAGGTAATCAGTTACTGATAGTTTAATGACATTTTGAGTTTAAAAAGCTAACTTAATTTAAATGTCTGTGATAATTTAATTAATTTCCCTATTGAAGTGTTGTATCTTATAGAAGCATGCCATTTCTTCAATAATGTAAATGATATAGAAACATATATAAATTTAGATTGATATGACTCATAGTTTTGATATACAGTAATCAGGTGCTCTTAATATTAAATATACATTATTGTTATTACTGTGTTTAAAAAGAAAGTGTAATTATTTTGTGAGGGGACTTGAATAAAATATTACATGGACTGTTTTATGATTCTCATTGTGTACATTCTGTACCTTTTTGTATAACAAAAACTGGTCATTCATTAAAGGATATTTTTAATAGAATTGGGTCAGGTGGTGGTGCAGATGGATTCCAGGTATGATGGCTAGGAAATAAGTTCCATATATAAGGGCAGATCATTTTCCTTAAAGCTGTTAGCTCTCATTGACTCAAGAGATAGATCAATTGCCATCTGAAATAAATGGCTTTCAAAGTAAGAGCTGCGGAAGATTATGATTGATTTGTTTCCACAGTATTTTATTCTTTCCCATTCAGTGCTCGTCATCACCACGCAGGTTGGTCTTGTATAGGGCATTGTATATATGGTGCTTAAATGTCCGGACGATGGTCGAATACATTTAGGTTCATTACAATTTGATGTAGAGGTGTAGATATTTGCACTCCGTCTAATCGATACAAAACCATTCAGGTGAGAGATTTCTCAGTATAGGTGTTGTTGTCCCACCAATAAAGTGTTACCTGATTCAGGTGCAAATATTATATTATTTAAATTCTAAAATCTTATATAGTCTCCAGGTTTGATAAAATGATTAGTAACTAAGAGTATTGACCAAAATTATAAATGTTGTCACAACCTGAGTGTTGCTTTGGTTCAGGTGGTGCTCTACCAATTGTTCACAATCGTTTAAATCAAAATTGTTATTTCCAAAGTATATATGTTGTGTCATATTTAGTACATGCTGCATATAGTGAAGGGTGAAATGGCACTTATTTTACATGGCTCAGGCTACCTTAAATGAAGGAGACTCATATGGTCTGTGCTTTATTGCTTTACCACGGGGACTAATTTTAAACAAATATAGAATTTACAATAGATGACATATTCAGTGGAGGTAACCTTGCTAATTGCCTGGCTAGATGAAAAGCTCCTCCCACTATAGTGCCTATTGGCTGGGATTTGAACATCCGAACTCCTGCACAGCTTGACCATGGGTAAGGACTCCCACCCTCTAATCCATGAGGCCATAGAGGCAGTATGACGCACGCACACACCTTTAAATTAGCCTGTATCTGTAGTAAAATGTACAATATAAATAGTGCTATCATCTGTTTAATCAAACGTTTCTCAAACATATAATGATCATGGCCACATTATGGTAACAATTGAGCTAACATGGCTATAAATGATTAACATTGGAATCACTAAAAAGTACAATTAGAACAATTTAGACTTTATTATCTATTTGAATGTATTAGTAGATTCTACTTAATGACATTTTTAAAAGTTATATAATAATATGAAAGGTAAGATGGTGCATGACACATTAAATGGCAACTTTCTCAAAACAAGTAAAAACTCACGAAGTTATTTCCTCCTCTGGCCAATCAATCTATGAATGAAGGATTTCTACCTGAACAACTCAAACTTGGCAGTCAATGTTTATTTTAATAGCTATTGATATTTTATCATGACCAATTATCTAAACAATTGTAGATAAACTATAATCTATAAATCAGTTGATAATTTTCTATAAAAATCCAAACATAGATTGTTGTTGAGCTATTTACCCTCAATGCTTAGGTCACACCTGAGACATGTGGTCGAAAAGCGACTCTCTAAGGAAATAAATCTCACAGATATGAGATGCATTTGAACCCACAATCTGGAAGTTTGCAGACCTCTAACCACTGCATTTAATTCAGAGACTATTTTACCGAAAGGAACAAAAAACTTTGTATGCTCTGTGACTTGCATTTACTAAGTATCTGTTGTGCTCAGTGTTAGTCTAATACATAAGATATGATTTCTGTGAACAATGTATGTTCATCGGGTTTAAAGGGAACAGCTAGTATAAATCTATAATTTATTTATCATGAAGTTTCCTTAGCTTAAGTCAGATTAGTATTGGTGTAAATCCACTAAACCATTGATACTAAACCCTCCCATTTGAGGTTTTTTCTTCAGTTTTTATCAACACTTCAATAAATAAAATAAACCAATTTCAAACCCTTTTAAGATAATACATAATAAGAAAATATTACAATGATATGGCCCTACATACTGTATGGGTTGATAAACCTTTTGAATTAAAAAAAACAAACTGAAATGTTATTTCACAACCAGAGAGAGATCATGGTCACAGTTGGGATGACTGAATCTCTTCATCCATGCATTCCTGATATGGTATATTACTGACCATTTCAGCCAGGAAGGAGAAAATAAACAAATTAAATTGCTACCGGTAATAAAAAAATATATATATATAAAACAAGAATGATAAAATCAATTAGTAATCGTAATCTAAAGATTTGGGTGGCTTAATTGGCAAGTCAGTGATAAACATTTGAATCTGGATCTGCTCAGATAAGATCTGTCTGTCAGATATCCTTGTAAAATTTGCACACTCCAATGAAAACACTGCGATTTATGTTTCCAAAGTCAATTGTCTAACTACGAGGCATGTATTAATAATATGTCAACATCAGACACTGACATGCACATAATATGTCATAATAGACAGTTCATGTTAATGGCTTCTTTAATGCATAAAATGTGCTGGATTTGGTGTGGTTACAAGACAAATCAGAATTTAACCCTCTGTTTTGTGGATCTCCAGTTAATACAGTTAATAATTATTTTAGAATTAATAGTTGAATATTACTGTCCTGAATTATTGAGTTGCAGAGATAGTATTTGGGAATAATAATTGTTCAGGGAGTTAATTTTTCATGACAGTGATTGCTTTTCATAATATTTTCATATTGTGACTATATTTGCTTCTGTGCTGTGCTGACTGTGACAGACAGACACAGACAGACAGACAGACTGACTGATCCAGGGTTGGCTATAACATATAACAATTGGTGCCGGGGCTCTATACTGGTAGGTTATGACCCAGATTATAAGCGGACCATGAAGTCAGTAACGGTTGTCTTCACACAATTGGCTGATGTACATTGGTAGTGGAATGGGCTTTGGTGTTTGCGTGATATGATTTTATTGATGGACCATTTCTTCATTTGAGAACATGAAAACAATCATAACTGATCTCCATGAGATGGACGGGGATCGATTGTCACTTGAACAGATGAAACTGTCCACAGGAATCTGCAGTTGTTCTAATATGCAATTTAGCTTCAGTTAAATGTTCACTAATCTCTTTATTACATCAGTTACTTGACAAACTGGGTAGGTAATTTATGGTGACCATTGGTAATCACAGTTTTGGGTTCTGACAAATACAAAGTTGTTTAATATGTTCAGTCCAAATAATTCGGAGCATTAGCATCCTGTATTATATTTGCTTCTATAGTATGTTGGTTCTCACTGTATAGTATAGTATATATTAGATTAATCATTTGACAAATATATAACAGTATTTAAATTAATACAACAATTTATAACAGACACAACTAGATTTTAGCAAGGTAGAATACTACAACACAGAGCAAATATTAGATAGTCATTCCATATTAGTTTATTGTATCTTAATTTATATAGGTACATATTAATTCAATGTATTTTATATATGTGTAGTGTAGTGTAAAACTGAAGTGAAATGTGCAGACCCTTCAAATCAATGCTATTAGTGCTAAATGGCTATGCATAAAAAATGTTAATAAATAAAATAAAATATAGTGTATCAGAGCTAGACTGTATATAAATATATATAGTTTTATGTATCACAGCTAGACTGTATATATATATATATATATATAGTTTTATGTATCACAGCTAGACTGTATATAAGTATATATAGTTTTGTGTATCACAGCTAGACTGTATATATATATATATATATATATATATATATATATATATATATATATATAGTTTGGTGTATCGGAGCTAGACTGTATATAAATATATATCGTTTTGTGATAAATGCTTTTTAAAAAAAAGAGCTAGACTGTATATAAATATACATAGTTTTGTGTATCAGAGCTAGACTGTATATAAATATATATAGTTTGTGTATCAAGCTAGACTGTATATAAATATATATAAATTTTGTGTATCACAGCTAGACTGTATATAAGTATATATAGTTTTGTGTATCACAGCTAGACTGTTTATATATATATATATATATATATATATATATATATATATATATAGTTTGGTGTATCAGAGTAGTGTAGTGTAAAACTGAAGTGAAATGTGCAGACCCTTCAAATCAATGCTATTAGTGCTAAATGGCTATGCATAAAAAAATGTTAATAAATAAAATAAAATATAGTGTATCAGAGCTAGACTGTATATAAATATATATAGTTTTTGTATCACAGCTAGACTGTATATAATATATATATAGTTATAGTTATCAGACTAATAGTATATATATATATAGTTTGTGTATCAAAGTAGACTGTATATAATATATATAGTTTGTTTAGAGCTAGACTGTATATAAATATACATAGTTTTGTGTATCGAGCTATACTGTATATAAATATACATAGTTTTGTGTATCGGAGCTAGACTGTATATAAATATATATAGTTTTGTGTATCAGAGCTAGACTGTATATAAATATATATTGTTTTGTGTATCAAAGCTAGACTGTATATAAATATATATAGTTTTGTGTATCAGAGCTAGAATGTATATAAATATATATAGTTTTGTGTATCAGAGTCTGACTGTTATATATATATATATATATATATATATATATATATAGTTTGGTGTATCAGAGCTAGACTGTATATAAATATATATAGTTTTGTGTATCAGAGCTAGACTGTATATAAATATATATAGTTTTGTGTATCAGAGCTAGACTGTATATAAATATATATAGTTTGGTGTATCAGAGCTAGACTGTATATAAATATATATATTTGTGTATCAGATAGATGTATATAAATATATATAGTTTTGTGTATCAGAGCTAGACTGTATATAAATATATATAGTTTGGTGTATCAGAGCTAGACTGTATATAAATATATATAGTTTGGTGTATCAGAGCTAGACTGCATATAAATATATATAGTTTTGTGTATCAGAGCTAGACTGTATATAAATATATATAGTTTTATGGCAGTTCTGAGTTATAATTTGGGTATTGCAGTAGTAAGTAGTACGGTGTAATGGTGGTGGAAGTTAACTAGTAAAATCTGAATTCAAGTTTTATCATCTGACGTTAGTCTGGCTATTGTAAGGAATTTGTCTAATAAGGTCACTTGTCTAATCAGGTCATTTGTTAAATTAAGTTACAATACATAGTTTAACTTAGTCATTTATTAGTTTAAATTAAGAATGAAGAAGTGATTTATTAAGTAAGTCAAATTAGCTGTTAATCATTCAACTACAGGTAAATGACTAAATATAAGGAGAACCATGACAAATTAGTGAAATAATCTGTGCTTTTAGCGACATTTTATGAATGTGATTAATGAAGTACGTCAGATTTAGCCATTAGTCTTCTAGATTATAGCCAGGAATAGATAATTAGGTCAGTTTCGATCCTGAATTAATGATTGTGGGGAACTCAG
Source organism: Paralvinella palmiformis (assembly GCA_025642065.1). Taxonomy (NCBI): domain Eukaryota; kingdom Metazoa; phylum Annelida; class Polychaeta; order Terebellida; family Alvinellidae; genus Paralvinella; species Paralvinella palmiformis. The sequence goes on from JAODUP010000009.1 coordinate 1,266,142, forward strand.
GTAATAGATTAAGATGGAGTTTGATGACACAAAGATTCCACCCAAATTAATCCATTCAGTGCAGACTATTCTGAAGCATTTTTACCTGAAAATGATTATTATCAACCTTAATGATGTTTCTTAAAACAACAACTTAAGCTGTTTATAAAAGTTAAACCTAAAAATAAAAGTTAAGCCGTTTGTAAAAGTTATATATGTGACGTGTAAATGTATGCATATATATATATTAAGATATAAAAAAAGAAAAACTTTTATCATGAGCTTAAGTCTGGTGAAAAATTGATAGTTTTAATTATTATCTAATATTAAATTAGTGACATATCATCTCAGGAAAATAGTAGGTTAAACAATATCATAATGTCCAAGTTTTAGTAGTAGATGGAGGATGATTTATTGTCTAATTAATGTCAGCATGTTGACTCAGTTTAATATTATTGTTGCTGACTATAAAACGTCATCAATACTGTAACAAGGGCTAAGTATGATTGATGATAGTATTGACTACCGATTAGACCATGTTGGTTACAATGTAACCAACATGGTCTAACCGGTAGTGCAGTTAGCCACTGATCTATAGCACCTGGGTTCAAGACATGTGACTTATATCTCTGTCTAGTAATCAAATGGTATCCTATTTTTAATGTATTAGTCTTATATTATTGTTAATGTTCCTCTGTACTCAGTGTTTCTTGTTTGTCTGCACACTCAAAGCTAAATTCCATTGTTATTTGGGGCCAATGGGAAGACGATTAAGTAGCTACACTGGACCTCCAATATACTGTGTCCGTGCGCGCGCACGCGAGCGTGTGTACGCGAGCGCATATTGGGAATACATTCTTTATCTTGAGGGTCACGATTCAGTATTGGTTTATAGTTGTGCCACTCAGTGTGCTGTACTCAGATTATGGATTTTCAGTGATCATGTGATAGATTTTAAGTGCTGTTTCAGTAGAGACAGCACAGTCGGGGACCTGGAGCTCTCAAACAGAGATACATTAAAGGATTATTGTTTTGATTGAGTTACTTTAAAGCTTCAGGGCTGAATCAAGAGGAGAGTAAAAATAACTCATACGACTCTCAGGGCCTATGACTTTACAAAATTTAAATGGTCATGGTTAGCTCGATCAGTAGCTGAAAGTATAATTAGCTGAATACTGACTTTTAGGTTTCTTCGCATTAGTGTTTTGTTTACGTGCTGTAACTATTGGTGATTTATAAGGATGACAGCTTAATAAGAGAATTAAAAAAAATCCCTTTTTTTCAAAGCATTTTCAGTGATTATAGTCAATAATCATTTAGTAGCAATATTCCTACCATCCAGAACTTCTTGAGAGAACATTCCAGTTGAAAAATAGTATCTCCATCTTTTTTCTTTGCATTTGTCAAAGCTCCAGATGTCATTGTTGTTATTGATCAAAAATATTCAGGTAACATCTATTCAAGTTTGAGTTTTTTATTCTGGGGATTGGCTTAATTGTGTATGTTGTGTCCTTGGTTTTGTTGTTATTGTTGTTGTGGTGGGGGTGGGATGTATGGATGTCTGTGTGTGTGTGTGGGGGGGGTTGCAGATATCCATACGGTAAATATTATTATAAAGAATCCCCAGGCTGTCGCTTATTCGGCACAGGGGTGGTTTAGTGGTTGAAAATATCCTCCCCCACCACTCACAGGGGAGCAGTACAGAAAGATGGAGCCGAAATACCCTGAGGGTGGTCACTGCCAGAGTGTTATATATTAATTATTTTCTATTTTATTAAATACCCCCCAAAAAATTTTCCTTTCATTATTCTTATTCAGCCATTCATTATTAATGTGGCAAACTGGCTTCAAACATCACCTGTGTTAAGGAACAGATGAGGTTATATATCAGTGGTCACAGTTAAAGACAGTATTTGGCATCCATATCTATGTACAAACGCACACACACACACATACACACACATACACACACATACGATCTCCAGTGTTATTGTTAATCCATCTATAGAGATGTTTCTGTCGGAGTTGTGACCATCAGCTCTGACCTCTATCAAGGTCAATATTAACCTGAGCTGACCGTATTACATATGATTAATGGTATCTTCTGTCTGTCTCTAAAGTGATTCATTATAAGACAGTCACTCCCTGTTTGGTAATTTACCAAGTTTCTAATGTTATTAATAATAGTTGTTATTATTGGTGTTGTTGTCTATATATAAACTACTACTACTAGACTGTAGTACTGTAACTCTTGGTAATTATAATAATTAATATCATTTTATTTCAGGAAATGTACAGCTGATACAGAGCTTCTATGTGTAGACGTAATTATGTTTGATATTACATAAAGTTAAAATGTTGACTGAATATTTCTCCCAAAACTCAAAAAACCCATTAAAACCTCCAGGTAAACATAATTAGTGGAACAAATAGAGACACTGGTACACTAAGGTATTGTGATGAAGTTGATGATGATGATGATGATGATGATGATGATGAATGTCACATATTCAACAGAATATGAAAATGATGATGATGATGTGACATATTCAACAGAATATGAAAGTGATCTGCTTAAGTTATACCTGATATATGCTATTTATAACATACCCAGGTATAATGAATATATCACTATGTTAAATAGTATAAATCTGTAATGTTATAGATCAATACATGCACCTGATATAAGCCTAGAGATAAATATACACTGTGACACCATTTGACCAATACCAAGGATGTAATGGGTCTGAAATATCCTTAAGCCTCATCTAATTTAATGGTTGTGTTAACTAATTTGTAACTGTTTTTTTTAATTCATCCTGGAAGCTATTAATTCCACAAATGTGATTTCTGTTATTCTATAGCTATTAAGCCTCTCTGCATTTTATTATTATTAATGTTACTGTGTGTGTGTGTGTGTGTGTGTGTGTGTGTGTGTGTGTGTGTTTTTAGCTGTGTATAATAAGGCACAGGCACAGAGAATCTCGAACCGTGAATTCAAACTCTGGACGTTTCTTCAGGGGCCTGAATCCAGAGTGGCGACTTTTCTTGCTGAGACATGTGTAATGTCTCACCAGCCCCTGTGTGTGTGTATGTGTGTGTGTGTGTGTGTGTGTGTGTGATACCGCCTCAGAGTATGGTCTCATGGGTTATAGGGTCACCGACACCTTACCCATGGCCAGCTGTACAGGAGTTCGGATGTTCAAATCCCAGTCAATAGGCACTATTGTGGGAGGAGTTTTTTTATCTGGTCAGACAATTAGCAAGGTTTTCTCCGTTGAATGTATCATATATTGTAAATTCTAAATTTGTTTAGAATTAGTCCCCAAGGTGAAGCTGAGTAAGGTACAGACCATATGCGTCGTCAGCGGTTATGATAGTCAGCCACGTAAAATAACTGCCATTTTGGCCATTATTATTATTATTATTATTATTATTATTATTGTTATTATTGAAGTTCATTAATCGGATGATATTTCATATCATATTAATAACTTATTAGCATACAAACCAGTATTTTACTTGGTTGTTCAGTTTCAATGAATCACCTACAATTGGGTGTTCTAAATAGTCACGGACTTTATCAATAATACTAATAGAGACTATTTAAGTCTTGGTATATATCGAGCACTTAATAACCTGTTTTGTTCCATAGAATGTTTTCTCTTCTGACACACTTGAGATACCGAGTTCCACATATCAGAGTTCTACTGTAGCTGTACTCTTGAGTAATCGTTGTCCAGTCCACCTTCACGTTACATCAATACAAATGCGAACTACCAACGTGTGGACGTTTAAAGAATAGTCTTGGTGCAGGTTAAGTGGGAAGTTGTTGAGTGTTAGCCATTTAATTAAATCAAATGTCCACGCTGAAGTATTCTAGAATGTGACTTGTTTATAAAGTGGTTTTACTGCCTTTCAGCGGTTAATGTTACCTCCAGTGTGTTTGTTAGGTTTACTGTTGATTGATAGTGTGTTGTTTGGTGTTTAAAATGGGAGAGCGTAATGCCTGGTGTTTGGTGATTACCTTGGAGTGTCTTTTAGCTGTAGGCCTCATCCATCCTCAGCGTTTGTGTGTATAGTCTTAAGCGAATCTGATATGGTGCAAGTCATTATGTTATTGCTCACCTGACTAGATAGTAAAGCTACTGTCATGTCTTTATGTCCACGATGTACAGTATACGTAGAAGACTTGATATTAGGCATCGTATCGAGCCATTTAAGTGGATGACGTATTGAATCCTTAAGGTCTGTAATATATACCGCTCTGGAGAAATCTCCTGTTAGTCTGGATTCAAATTGCCTTATGAGATCGGCCAGAAGAATGTCGTCTTCGGGATCAGTAGGTATGGTAGTAATGTCTGACTGTAGGAATTGTCCAGATGAGGACAACAGTTGGTTATGTTAATACTCCTGCCGTCTGTTGATTATAGCAGCGTATTTTGCTGATTTAGCTGATTTAGTAATGTTGTCCTATTAGCTTCATCTCAGACTTAAAATCTTCAGTATCAGTTAACTTGTCAGCTATGGTTAATGACTTTATTATAAATCTATCTTTAGTCTGAGCACAAATTACACATCTCTGATACTAGAAAATCTATTTTAGAGGCAGATTTACCTTTTTACCATCGGTTTGTGTGCCAGATTTGGAACTGGGCTGTGTGCGCGTGCGCGCCTAATGTTTACCACTGACTTGTATGTAGCCTTGTTAATGGTTGGTGATTTCTCAAGATAGCAAAATGTTAATTGTGTACTACAAGAGATTCGTAAATAATTTAATGAAACATTTATGTCGTTTGAGAAAAGAAACTGAGCTAAAAGTGAAAACATCATTAGGATTTAAAGTGGTAACAGAACTAACATTAATGGCAGTAATAATCTCTTGTGTATCCCCCTATCTTATATCTTATATCAAGTTAGTCCACTTTTGACTTTATGAGTCAGTAAACTAGTCCACCTATAATAGGGTTCATACTATAGATCCTTGCAAACATATTATGATGTTAAATTGTGTGTGTGTGTGTGTGTGTGTGTGTGTGTGTGTGTGTGTGTGTGTGTGATTGATGCATGTCAAACAGAACTGGAACCTTTGCCATGTATATTATTTATTATTCATTGGCTCCGCCTGTTGCCATAGCAACCCAAATGATATTGACATTTCATGGAAATAACACTACTTATCCCCGAAATGATAAAACCGAGCATCAACATCGGTGTTATTATACTCAGAAAAATGATCTATGATTAATATCATGTGAACGACGGATGCATATAAACTGACAGACATCCCATAATTACTAGCTTATGGTTTACCCATTAAGTCTGATAATTATTATTCAATATAATTCCTATTTAGATATAGCTGAACTATGGGCAATCATTTGGACTAAATATTACCTCAGTTTTAGCTCCAATATTTATTTCTCTCTTATATTAAAAATTTCCAGCCCTTTCACAGCACTTAGATAGCTGTGACTGTCCTAACATAAAGTTCATGTTATTATTTATCAGACACTGGTTGGTGAATCACTTCAGCGTTTAAATGAGGCTACAATGTTTACCTGTTAGTGCGCAGTGTATAAGGTTTATAAAGGTAATTTATAAGTGTCACCTCCTTTTAATTGTCTCTTATAATGTGCAGAAGGATACATCAAGTCGGTTCAGAGCCTGAACCCACAGGTGTAGCTAATTAAATTACCTAATTTGGTTTTTAATTTAATTTTTGGAATGTATCAATTGTTGTGATGTTGGCTATTTGGAATGTATCAATCATTGTAATATTGACTATTTGAGATGACTATCAATCATTGTGATGTTGGCTATTTGGAATGTATCAATCATTGTGATATTGGCTATTTGGGATGTATCAATCATTGTGAGGCTGGCTATTTGGGATGACGTATCCGAATCATTGTGAAATAATATGATGTTTGGTATTTGGAAAGTCCAGTTGTGACATAAGATATTTTCGCTCAAATTGTTTATGGCACTATTGTTCTATATGGGATGTGTTTAATTATAATTAATTCAGATACAATTAATGTTCATAATCCTTTTAACTCTTCCTCCCCCCCCCCTCTCTCTCTCTCTCACTCTTTCTCTGATATATTTATGTATTCTTCTAAATTAGTCACTTTACACTGAAAATGCAGGATTGCTGTTCCGTAATGTACACCACATTAACCCCTTTTCATATCCCCTGTACAACCTATTACAATTTGTTCTCCCCTGGGGGCATACATGTTCTGGTCATCTGCATTAATTATTCTCATCCAACCCCATCTGGATCTTTGTCAGATACAGGCACTGAAGAAGTTCCTTTATACACTCTTATCTATGACCCGGTCTCTTACCCATACCATCGTCTCTTATCTATGCCATTGTGTTCATTGATGCTTCATGTTTCAAGTTGCTGTCTTATCATCTCGAGAATGTATCGGAAACAGGAAGCACTTCTGTGCTGACACCGAAATATGATGATTTATTGTGTAACAGGAGCATCCAAAAGAAGATCACCACCAGGCAGCCATTAATAGCTATCACGTTCACCTCATTGCCACATCCCACGGCTAAAGTCTCTCGGCTCTGCGTGTCGTGTAAACCTTCCCATCAGCAAATGGAGAATCAGAGACAATGCAGCTTACCTGCCTTTAGCCACAATATGTGACGCCGTAAAGCTGTAAACAGGTTCGACCAGCTCCTTTTCTTGACTGAGCCTCCATTAACGAAAGCGGGATCTTTTACAGTTTCCATTAGCCGACTTATTGATCTGTCTAATAAGAGCCAGATGGCTAATAAAAGGAACTATTTAAAGAGTTTTTCATTTCTAGATCTGCTGTTTCTTGTCATGGCTTTTGAGTGTCTTGGCCCGGTCAACAACAGATTTTTGTATTTGGTGAGATATCATGTGGTATTTTATGGCAGGCAATGGACTAACTTTTTGGAAAAATTAAACTACATAGTATCAGTTATTCTTATAAATTTCCTTTCTTTGTTTGGTGTATGTTCAGTGTATCATTATTGTATTATTATTATTATTATTAAAATCATAATTCTTGTCAGGCAGTTGGGATCACTTCCAAATAGAACAATTCCAATTTAATTCCATATACTTTTATATGCTTTACAAACACAATATGCCAATCAATGCTTATGCAATTTAAGTCCCAGGTGTGACGTACCAATACCTACTCCAATCACTGATTGCAGTACCTACTCTGAGTACCTACTTGGAATACCTACTCCGAGTAGTTTATATTCCAAGTAGGATTGTCATGGAAGAAATAGTTCTGAATTAAAAAATTAAACGGTAAATTAATTTGTAAATTTAATTTTTTTGTAGCAAACTTCAATTCCAATTCCAAATTTATCAATTCCAAATATTTTAAATAAGCCATTCCAGAATTGGAATTGATGGGCAATTCCGGAATTGAATTGACCCCATATCTGATTCTTGTATGATCTGTCGTTATCTGTTAGTGAATATTAATGGCTACAATAAGTCACTCTAAGGGGATATTTATAGAATCTAATTTTTACATTGGCCATATTTTATAATGCTTTATAGGACAAGAATCCTGGCATCCATGTATCAAATTTGTCATCAGATCATTCAATTACCGTATATCTCATCATTTTTATATCCTGTCATCCATTTCCATTGTGGAGTCATCTTGTTAATATTGATATATTCTTCTTTGGCACATTAAACACTTTGTTAAACAGTACTGACATATAAATAAACGTCAGATATGGGACTAACGTTTACATTTGTGGTATGGATTTTGCTTCAGCATATTGTTGTTGTTTTTTTGGGGGGGGCTTCACAAAAATGTGCCATTATGTAAACTGACTTTCACTGTCTCTTGGTTATGATAATTATTATTTTGTATTTGATTTACTGGGTTGCTCAAAAGTGATAATAGACATTTTGATGGCTCAGTTGTTTTGTGGGATTCGTTTTTTTTCTTTTTTGGTATAAATATTATAGGACCTATTTAAGTTTTTTGTATGTCACCTGATTTAAACTTAATGGAATATAATTAAAATAATATACCATCCACAAAAATTATATATCATCATGACAGTGCAATCTTTAATCTGATAGTTTGTATATTTATGGTGTGATACTTGGATGAAGTCGTACGAAGTGTCTGTAAGCTGTCCGGGTATTTCTACTCTTTAATAACTAATTTACATATTTAGGCTAGAATACAAATTTATATCAGATTGGGGAGTGTATGGTTTAAGGCACTTAAGGATTATATCACGTGTACTGATTACGGCATTAATAAGTTAGTGTCAAAGAGTGTTTTATAGCTTAAATGAGCAAAAAAATAAAATATTAGTTTATTGATACCGCATTTGTGTTTTCTCCAACTTACAGGAGGATATTGTGGGTCATAACACTCTATAGCTGTATGTGTGTGTCAGGAGTCCAGACATGGGATCAATTCAATTCTGGAACTGGAATTGGTGGTCAATTTTGGAATTGATAAATTTTGAATTGGAATTGAAGTTTTCTACAAAACATTTAATCTACAAATTAATTTGCTAGTTAATTTTTTCATTCAGAAATATTTCTTCCATGGCAATCCTACTTGGAATATAAACTACTCGGAGTAGGTATTCCAAGTACGTACTCAGAGTAGGTACTCGGAGTACCTACACATGGTAAAAAGTAGTAGGTAAAGAGTTTAAAAAAAATGGAATTGGATTGGAATTGGAATTGATCAATTTGATGTGGAATTGGAATCGACAAAATAGAATTGATTGGAATTGACCAAATGGAATTTACCCGATGTCTAATGGAGTCAGCATCAACTTAGTTGTGCCATGTGAACAGAATGGTTGAGTGGACCAGTCATGTTGATTGTGTGTGTGCATGTATGCATGTATGACACCACTGGACTTTATATTAATTGTTATCTGATGAATCAACAAAATATAACTACCGGTAGTCTAAAATCTATATATGAAGATTATGTTTAATCGTGACATTACTTAATCCACTCCAGTGCATCTTGGTGCAGTGAATTTGTTATGCAAAATATCCCGATGTTAATATATGAATAATTAATTTTTGTTTTAATTTCCAAATAGTGTAACCTTATTGTAGTCCGTTAGTTTATCAGAAGTGCTTTTTAAGTAATGGTATTATCTACCCTTCACTTTATTAGTGAACTAATATCAAGTTTCAGAATTCTCATTAGAGTAATATACCTGGCATACTTATAAATATACCATAGACACATCTAGAGTACAAAATTGTTTAAAGCTCTGCACTGGACATCTTATGTTCAAAAATACATTCATTGAATCAAATTTCCTTTATCTGTAGAATGTTTTCCATCAATTTTCTACAATTGACTTCCAGCTTCACTGAGGTGTGATTAACACAAAAGCTAATGACATATGAACTGAAAATCAATTGTTTTCAATCCATCCTGTTTTTTTCTTTATAGTAATCCAAGCAGAACGTAAACAATGAGCATAAGAAAATCTGCAAACCAAAGTCAGGAAGTTGATGTTTTTATTAATCAAATCACAATGGGGGGGGGGGGGTATCTCCAACCTCAGGTGTCAAAGTTAGACTTATCTGTACTAAGTGTGATAAAAGTGACAGATCAACACAGGATAAACACAGATATCTTAAATTTCTGTAGAGTGTGAAAGTCATAAAATGCTTTACAACTGTTTCAAGTATGATGGAGTTAACATTGTTACTTTAACAGATTAGTGTTAACAGTGTGACAATGAATACATTAGAGCTGTGACCATTTTTTGTCTTTTCTGGTAGAGTATCTGCTGTGTAAAAACACAATTTAAAACCAAATAATCTGCTTTCAAGAACATTTATAAAACATTTCACGTGATACTCCTGACTCACAGGTATTTAATTATGCCATAAAGAGAAACATCATCACCCATCGTGTAAAAATCGTGATGAAAACATGTGTACTAGTTGAAATACAGACAATAGCATTAGATTATAATTCATATTAAAGTTATAATGTTTTCGGCAGTCAGTTGTTTTGCACCTCATATAAGCCTACATCTTGATCTGGCCATCTAATATATTATTTGGATGAATCAAATTAGTAGAAAAACAATGGCACTCTGTTATGCGGATAAAGTGACTCCACACTGACTCGTGCTGATAGCTAGCTGATTATAGCTAACCTCAGGACCAAGGACCTGGAGAGCTACAGAGAGTCTTTTGACTGGTTTATTTATCGTCAATAAATATATGTTTTGATGATATCACTTTAAAAGTTCAGGCAAAATCATTGAAAACCATTGGACAGATATAATTAATGCAGTAAAATTATTTGCCATGATCTGAGCACCAACTGATGATTTATAATATAATCATCTAGTGACTCATAATCATCTGATGATTCATCACCACTTGATGATTTATTATTTCCACCACTTGATGTTTCATCACCACTTGATGAATGATCGCCAATTCCAATGATTTATTATCACCTAATGATTGATCACCAGGTGATAATTTATCATCACACCCGATGATGACCTGTTATTACCTTTAGTTTAGAGTGATGAGGTAATAGATCAGACACAGTTAATTGCTGATGGTCCTTTTACTTCATGACAATTGCATAATAAGAACAATTCCTAGGATAGTTTATCACCATCATTCCCTGTTTAGAAACACCATACTGGTATATATTTTGTTGTCAATAAATTGTAGCAGTCTGGATACTCAGGTCTCCAGACTTGAATAAGTTTACAGCCACTACTTTTGGAGTCCTGTGGGGGTGGGGGGCGTGTGTGTTACATCTGAAAAGATTATTTTGTAAAATCTATTACATGAAGACGTAGTTGGTTCAGAACGAATAAATACACAGTATAGATAATATATTATAGAGATGATGTGAGATACTAAGAAATCTTCATTTCCACATAAGTTTATCATCTCTTGGCCTGTCAGTAGTTTATCAGAAACCCCATTTAAATGTGCACAATCAGTCACCAGATATAAATACAAGCACTTCTCTACAGCTGAAGTAGATAATCAGATTGGCGAATTACTGATCTGCCATATTAAAGCATCGACCAACGAAGGATTTCTGTGAAGCGAAGAAATCCAAGCCGGCTGACGGGGTTAAAGACTGAATATAAATATAGATTAGACCATGTTGTCATGTGATGGGTACACCAGAATCTTCCTGTTAAGACCATAATACCGTGGATAAATGTGGTGGCAGTAATAAGAGAGCCAGAACAATGAAGAGGTGTGATGAGACAGTTGTATTATGTGAAAATTTGGAGAATCACTGTCAGTTTGTTACTCTTCAAGGTCATGTTAAATTATAACGAGATTATCATTAATATACTAGAATGGTTATTCTGTGGTGTTCTACTGCAGTTTGACTGTATTTTCTGTTCTATTAGAGTGTTAATGTTATATAAATGTGGTATAATAATAATATTTTTTTAAGTTTTAGATTAAGATTTGTCCAGTCTAGATACAAGTAATATGACTATTTTGATATTGACATTTTACACATATATTGAACAAATAAAATCACATCTAAGAACATAGAAAAATTGCTGGCTTTTGATGACATTATTTAAAAAAACAGTCAATCAGGGTGTGCTTCTTTATGTGTTGTTGTTATAATTATCATTGTTGTTGAGTTCAGTTATTTAGCCTGGGCTATATGGCATCCAGATCACACCTGGGATGGATATACTCAGTAAGGATAACTTGAATCCCACCTGCAACACAGGTATGAACCAGAGTGTGTACTTCTTTGGTTAAAAAAGTATTGATAATAAATGGGTTTTTTAAATATAAACTGGCTTCCTCATAGTTGGCGTTAGATAAGTAATATGCCAACCAGGTAACTGTTTATATATATATATATATGTGTGTGTGTGTGTGTGTGTGTGTAATAAATCTTGTTTGTGTACACTAACTGTGTCTATAGATACGAGGACAAGAAAACATTTATTATAAACCACAATTAATCCTATTTACTACATCTACGTTGTCTACTTTTATCAAGACATCATGGTATTATTTACAAATTTACTGAACATATATTGGATGTTCTGTTGGCTCAGTGTTTATGTGTTGCACTGTAAACTTCCAGGTTGCATTTACGAATCTGGCTCATAATTCCTGACTGTTTGTACGATATATGTTCCTGTGATAAACAGTTAAACTGAACTGACCTCAACTGATCCGTACATATATTGACAGACATTTATTTGTTTCCCATTCTAGGTTAAGTTATCATTCTCTCAGAATTCACAGTCTACGGATGAATAACATCACAAATAACAACAGAATGTGCTACAGTAGTATATATGCTGTTATTGTTGTTGTTCTTCATTTATATAGAATAACATTCTATAGTACATATTAGTAGAATATCATAGTTAGCAAATATTCAACAAGATGGCACTGCTATTTAAATAACTGATTGTTGAACACCCGCAGTGTTGTCAGCCAACAAAATAATCTATGATTTTTGGTGTGAAATAATTGCTACATCCATGACCTTTGCCATCAAATATCATGTACTTAATTAAATATAGAAATATTATATGGTCAGACTCTCCACTTCTGAATATGGACACTTAAAGAAATTGGGATATGTTTGTCAATCTGTAAAAAAACCACACATATTATCTTAATCCAGAAATGATTCTATGTGGAGTTTGATGAAATCTGAAAACAAAGGTATAAAACCAAATGTTATGTTAGTTATATTAAATGTGCATCAATTCTTCAGTTTCTCTCTCTCTCACACATACATACACACACACACACACACACACACCAGGGCCTGGCTAGTGCTGATCGCAGATCACTTGCCCGTTCAGCAAGTGCTTTTTTGAAACGAAAATTCACCAAATATGTGTGCGCATGTCTGATGAGCAAGCCAATTAAATAAAAATTTCTGCTGCGTACCTATGCTTATTATCCACCATGCAGTTTACTTATTTAGTGAGACTGAAAATGGCTACGGGTAACTCAGCAATCAGGGCTTCACTGAATAAGCATTTCTTATCGAACACTTCTCTATTTATCGATTTTTACTGCAAATACATGTTTATACGTAGGCAGGTGAAATATATCAGATTTAAAAATAAATGATGATTTTGCACCAGGTGAAAATTTGTTGGGCAAGTACATTTCCAATCTTAACTTGCCCAGGGGCAACTGAATTGGAAAAAAAATTCTGTCCCTGTCGCACACACACACACACACACACACTCACACACACACACACACAAGCAAATTGCATTAATGCCACTGTTGTTAATTTTCCTTCACAACTGGGGACATTCTATAATGAGACTATTGATCTGGTAACACTCAGATAACATACGGCATCATTCTGTCAATATATTAACATCATCATAGACTCTCAGTATACTAACTCACTCCATAATGGTTCACCTTGTTATACTAATTATATCCCATATAGTGTGATATAGGCCTTAGTTTACTGGATAAGCTGAGTAGTCAGCTCTAAATTATTGACTTATTAGTAATATTGTATCTAAGAACAAATGGCAGGCTGAAAATAAAACATGTTGTTGTAACTTAATAGACTTGATAGACACCTATAGGAAGGTCCCAGATTCGAGTTCCCTCGTTACCATTGGAAACCTGCACAACATCTTTCAGCCGGACCACATGTCTTTCAGTCCACTCGACTGTAAACACTGGTAAGTTTCTGGCAAAAGTAAGTGAATCTGTGCAAGGAAAGTGTTGTGCTAAAAGCCCCGAAACACTCACGTACCACCTTTATTGTGGCCAAGGAGCTATTGAATTGCTTTTGGCATCTAGAGATATTGTATTAAATCGTCGTTGATAGAGTCAGAAAAATCTCATATATGTTGTCTTATGTAAATACCCTAAAACATAAATAAATACACATGTTGTGGTTTATAGTACGGCTCTTGGACCTTTTTATTGAAGGGCCAAATTGAATAGTTGTTTTACATAATTTGTATAACTTGAAGGCTGACCCATCAGATGTATTCACAAACTGTTTCAAGCATGAAGGAGATATAACAGAAACAGCTAGTACTGAAAAAATGATTCATTCCAAACAAAGACTGAAATGCATTATTTCCAAATTACTGATATAATCCAATCACTTGAATAATTTACCACAAAACAGTTACAAATACAGATAAATGTATTCAATCCTTACTAGACAACAAATACATTTTGATAAATGTTAATGTGCAATTACTATCTTATCATGCTTAAAGACAATGAATACACTTTATTAAATGCCAGACAAAACAAAATCATAGAAATACCCATTACCGTAATGTAATCTGCCATAACAACAATAACATGATTGTTTGTTGTCAAGACAGCTGCATTCTTCATCATCTTTATTTCGGCAAACCTCCATACCTAAGTGTTTGTGGGATATATTACACCTGGAAGTCGCCTCTCAGCCAGATGTGACCTGAGGCTAAACAATTCAACTCAACTAATATTATCTTTTCTTCATAGCCAAAAGAATATACAACACAATACAAGCAAAAATACAGACAAAATTTATTACAACAAACTAAGGTATAACATATAACGTTACTGGATATCTTGCGCAGCTTACATGTACATGTATATTATGCTAATAATATCATTAATTATGTATCCTAGTATCACAGCTGATATCAGAACCGACCCAGGATGTTGGGGTCCATGACCTGGGGGCAAATCGGGCTTACTGCCTATTAGTAATTAGATTGACAAAGTGACCTTGTTCAGAGTTAAAATTAACTTGGTCGTGCCGGAGCTTCGGGTGATGGTTCCAGTTTATCCTGTACCCATATGATGAACTTCATTGATATAATGTTAAGATGTTATTAATCAGTTTATAATCTTATTTATTTTATCTCATAAAAACTGATATCACATTATATAAAGATGTCATCTACTCTTTGATCTTAATTTTATTATTAAATATCATATTGTCTGCAGGTCACCTTTGCGTTTTCATTTTCTAGCAGTTATTTATCCCGAGTCTATAATTATACCCACTCTATTCATCAGCACTCACCTAATTGTGCTCGCGCGTTCGTGTGTGCGTGCCCACACACTCACGGACACACACACACCCTCTAACCCCGAGTCCCACTGATGTTGACTTAGAATACTGTTCTGGTATTTATCATGTGACCTGTGTTACCAGCTAACAGTCAACTCTGATTGGCTGCTGTTAGCTTTATAGTTTGTTACCATGGTTAGCTAGCTGAGAGCAAGCGGGTGGATGTTTCATTAATGGGATCAATGTAACAACACACACACACACACACACACACCACGTTGTTGCTGCCTGGTCAACTAAGACCATATATAGCCCTGTCGTTGGAATACCAGTTCAAGTCATGAAGATTTTCGCGATTAAGGGTTCCTAACACAGGTCAGTTGTCAGCCTGGTGTCAGAGTGGCATCTGTCATATAGTCTGTGCGTGCGTGCATGCGTGTGTGTATGGATGTGTGTGTTGATGGCGTACAGTGTCCATTGACGTAACATGACAATGTTTGTGTGTTCTGTGTTAACACTTTTCGGACGTCAGACACTGTTACTGCATTTGATATCAATTAGTGATGTATGTTGTGTATTGTTATTACATTTAGATCTATTACTGAGTGGTGGATGTCAGTGTATTGATATAACCGCATTATTTGCCAATTAATGATCCATAAAAAATGATGTTTGCCTTTTAATTGTTAACACTCGACCGAGTAAATGATGTTTCCTCTTATTGCATGTGATCTCATTTACCAGATGGCTGATGTATAATCTTAGTGCAGTAAATTGCAGCCTGATATATATATATATATATATATATATATATATATATGTATAATTTATTTATACTATACGTATTCATATAGTACAATAAAATATGATGATGCAGGAACATGAACCAATCATGTGCCAGAAAAACGAGAACACTATGTCATTTACAGACCTTATCATAGAGTACACTTATACAACGTAGCAGAGTCAAATTTCACTCTATACCAAATTTATATCTATTGTAAGGGATCTTTCAGTAACATATAATTCTTTATCAAAGATCCATTGCAAGAATCATATTATCATATCTTATTGTGAACTTGTTTTAAATTATGGAATGTATTGGCTCAAACTGTGTCACTCTTTCCCAGCTACACATCTCCCCCTCCCTTTTATCTGTCCATCCAACCTTAACAGAGACCAACAAGATATTACCATTCTCTTCCTAACTAATCCAGTACCGCAGACTAATAATATTGATATGATATCAGATTAGATCAGTTGATTTGTCCTACAGCCCGAGGATTGCAGCCTATAGGCCTAATGGACCTTTATACCTACAGCTTCCTATAGCCTATGACATCCTATAGCTAATGGTAGACCCATAATAATAGGCTACCGTATAGAGCCTACGGCCTAGTTACGGTGTATATCAGGTTTTATGATAAGATTAGCTTCATAATGACAGTAATATTGTTAAATATAATGTAATCTTTTCCCTATCTCTGTCTCTCACTGTGAGATTATTGTCCTCAACTGAGCCAGCTATATAGATGGTCGTGGCTGATCCTGTTATTGAAACTCCAAATGGTAGAAAAGATCCTGTTTATATATTGGCTGCCTTTTGTAGCCATAGCCACTGACATGATAATGTATATGGGAGGGAGGAGCATGTGTATCAAAAAACATTAATTGTTAGTATAATTTTGCAATCCGAATTACTGTTGATGAAAGATTCTATAATCTCATTTTAGAAGTGTTATCTTTTCAGATAATAATACTTTGTTTGGAGGTGTGGCTATAATATTGTTAAGATTTCATTAATATTTTGTCTTCATTGTGTAAATATTCATAAGCTGAGCTTGAAAGGGAAGAAATTGCTTCATTTAGAAACAGGAAAAGTTTGAGGAGCTTTTCCTAAGGGAGCCTTACTGGAATAAAGAATGATTCTGGCTAACTGATATAACAATACTGGCTAATAGACATGGTGAAACTGGCTAATAGGCATGGTAAAACTGGCTAATATGTATGGTAAAACTGGCTAATGGGCATGGTAAAACTGGCTAATAGACATGGTAAAACTGGCTAATAAGTAAGGTAAACTGGCTAATAAGTATGGTAAAACTGGCTAATAGGTATGGTAAAACTGGCTAATGGGTATGGTAAAACTGTAATATGTATGGTGAAACTAGCTAATAGGTATGGTAAAACTGGCTAATAAGTATGGTGAAACTGGCTAATAAGTATGGTAAAACTGGCTAATAAGTATGGTGAAACTGACTTAAATTGGTACGATAGCATTGGAATAAATTGATATAGTGACACACTGAAGCTAAAATTGACATGATGATATTAATAAGTATATGATACTGACTTATATACATGATGATACTGGTTTAAACTTGTATGATGATACTGGCTAATTGATATGATTCTGACTAGTTGGTATGATGATACTGGCTAATTGGTATAATGATAATGACTTAAATTGGTATGGTGATACTGGCTAATTGGTACCATGATACTGGCTTAAATTGGTATGATAATACTGGCTAATTGGTATCATGATACTGGCTTAAATTGGTATCATGATGCTGGCTAATTGGTATGGTGTTATTGGCTATTTGGTATGACGTCATGCTGGCTTATTGACATGTTGATACTACCTTTTTGGTATGTTGATAATGACTAATTCGGGTATAGAGTAACTCAGATTATTTGGTATGATATTTACTGGCCAGTTAGTATGGTTTTACAGGTTAATTGATATGTTTTTATTGAGTATTTAAATTTGTATGGCTGCTTGTTATAGCTACACATCAAATTAAATGTTACGTGTTTAACATTTGTAACATAATCCAGTTGATTCTGTTACACAGCCATAAATGTATACAAACATTGAACACGTCATTATTATTAGTTAATAAATAATAATAATCACAGTGACAGTTAATTTACGTAGCTGAAATCAGTGAGAATCACATTGTGTATGCTTCATCATAGGTTTTAACTGTAAATTAATTTATAAGCTGGATGAAAATATGACCACAACCCGGATGTGAACCCTGACCTCTCACATACCGAAATCATGGACAACAAATGTCAGATTCTAATTCATCCTGTCATAGTTTGTGATGTTCCAATCATCAGTTTCAGTTTCACTGACTATTGCTCGTTTGACTCCACAGTTTGTCATATTGCTGTCCAATTCACATTGCTAACAGACCTGTTAGCCTCTCAACTTCCACAGTGGCATTACTGGCCTCTCTCACACACGAAGATATTAAACTCGATTAGCAGGTGCCTACCCGGTATATAAAGCAGCCGTTTGTCGGTTCATGTCACGGTATGTCTCGTTGCCTAATATTTTTGTCACTGATTAACTTATACATCACATATTTTTAGTACTGAGCAGAATGGCATCGATGTATCTAAGCCATCAGATCCAAAAGTATATACCAGTGAGGATGCTACCATTTGAGTCTTTATCATCAACGAGGACGGAAAAAAACCCAATATGGCAATATGCGGAGAGCAATGTTTAAGAGTATCAGCTCCCAGGCTGTAGAATAAGGTGCCATTAAACTTGCAACAAATAAAGAAATATTTTGTAAGCTTTTTAAAACCCACTTATTTAAATTAGCCTATTTACAATATCTATAAACTACAATATTGGTGTATTTATGCATACAGTTTGTTATTACTATGTGAGCCAGAACATGTTTTTATTCTATTTTCAGTATATATATACAATGTATAAAATAGTATTTATCTATTATTACAATAATCTTTTTAAATTAGTAATATGACTTACTATAAAAAATAATTATTCCGGATTGACGAGATGATACAGTTTACAAGCGCCTTTACACTCACTGCCCCCCCTCCCCCATGCACACACAAATACATATTCTACCAAATACATGTACTAGTCTTTATGACTGCTTTGGCCGTTAATTTAGTTATTTATCAATCAACTGTGCAACTTTATTGATTATTGTTTCACTAGAACCATTAAAAAAACGATGTCTAATTTTGATACACAGAAGACGTTTTTGATATATTTCATGACCTTTATTAGCATCAGAAAGTTACTGATGGATATTAAACTCGGAAGGTGCTACATTCTTAACAGAGACAGTTTTACCTGTAAGTTTACCCAAATATCATACAATATACTGATGGAACTATCAATTATACGAAATGTCAGTATAATGCAAGTAAAGTACAAGAATGTGTCTTTATCACATCCATGGCACTGCACCTTCTGGTCATAACTCACTGCGTGTGTGCGTGCGTGTGTGTGCGTGTGTGTGTGTGTGTGTATGTGTGCTACCATCGATGCGATTTGTTTTCATCAGTTCCTATTAAACCTCCAGGGGTCGATCCTTTATAACTCGGCTCTAGCTGATGTAGAGCATTAAATATCGAGGTGTGACCATAACAATATCAATTACAAGCAATGAGCCAGGTCATTAGGTGTACTGTCAGAGTGAGTGTTAGTGTCGGTGTGGGCGAGTGTGTGGGTGTCAGGTCTGCCCCTCTGGTCGGTTTATTGGTGAAGATGATCCAGTGAAGATGCCACAGGTAGACCGATAATGAGGTCGTATTATCTGGTTGACATTTAGCCGCTTCGATTGGACCCGAGTCCAGAAAGCCACTTGAGTACAGAAGGGTATTTCTACAAAGGAGCACCAAACTGACCCCAATTATCGCCAAAGATTCTTCCAGCTCCGGGTTCTTTGACGTGCCTTCGTCGTCGGCCCATCATGCCAATCTCACATTGACTACGTGAATCACTAATAAAGTCTAAACATGTGACAGGTAATTAATGAGCCGGTGTGTGTGTGAGGAGAGAGAGAGATTACACCAGTTAGTGTCCACTCCGACAGCAAACCTGTTGTTTATCCTGTCTTGTTACATGTAATGGTCTGAGAAATGTTCAATATGCTTCATTTTGTCAGAGACCTGGGGTTATATATATATATATATATATATATATATATATATATAGAGAGAGAGAGAGAGAGAGAGAGAGAGAGAGAGGTTTATTGACATTTGTTTGCCCGTTGCCTCACTTGGGCAATTCACAGTAATTCACTAGATACTATTAAGAACAGTGAAGTAATGTCATCAAGTGTTCCCTTCTTAGACTGATGTATGTTACATTCGTTATGTGGTCCTCCATGATGGCAGTATGTTGTCATGTTGTCCTATGATACACAGTAGTATGTTGTCATGTTGTCCTATGATACACAGTAGTATGTTGTCATGTTGTCCTATGATACACAGTAGTATGTTGTCATGTTGTCCTATGATACACAGTAGTATGTTGTCATGTTGTCCTATGATACAAGTAGTATGTTGTCATGTTGTCCTGTGATACAGTATTGTATGTTGTCATGTTGTCCTGTGATACAGTAGTATGGTTATAATCCTCCAGTATAATGGATTATAATTATGTCTTCCGGTGTCCTCTGAGATAACTTTGCTTAAGTTTTAAATTGTGTGTTTGTTTGTTTGTTTGTTTGTGTGTCTCTCTCTCTCTCTCTCTCTCTCTCTCTCTCTCTCTCTCTCTCTCTCTCTCTCTCTCTCTTCTGTGTGTGTGTGTGTGTGTGTGTGTGTGTGTGTGTGTGTTCTTACTACTCTCAAACATTCATCAACAAAGTTTGACAAAAAATATTTTAAAAACCTCAATCCACTATTCTAGGAAGCACTGTGATGATTGGTGCAACATCTAAACCAGAGAATCAAATAAAGAGCAGCATATGAATGAATGAAAATTGTTGATAGATCGATGGATGGGATACGCACGCACGCCCATACACACACGCGTATACACATACACACAAATGTATACACACGCAAATGTGCCTGTCACGAGAGAGGCCATTTCCACAAGAACTGAATATCTGCTAAATTAATCACAGTTGATCTTAGTAGGAATTCCAATGGTGCAACCTTCAGGTTGTGGGTTCCAATCTTCCGTTCGTGGGATTTGTTTACCTGGACAGATGCTTATGGGCTAATTGTGTGCCTTCGGTGTACTTTAGCTGAACGCAGAGGATAAACAACTAAGACTCCACCCATCAGTAAACCTAATAAAAATCGGCTACCTAATAGATGTAATATGAGAGATGTTTTATTGTCTTATTATGTTATCATGTGAGGCAATAAATAAACCAAAAATATTACCAAACTTACCTGATAAGTCTAAGGTGATTATATCTAATGTGTGGTGAGGGGGGGGTGTTGTTGGTGAAGATGGCAATGATGTAAACAAGTTCCGGCCAAGAAGTCCACCTCCTGTTTGTTCTTCATAGATAATTTATAATATATATATATCTATATATATATATATATATATATATATATATATATATATATATATATATAATTTATTCATACTATGACATAATACAGTGTGTACATGATTCAAGTGCTGTCTTTACAACATAAAAGTGCCAAAACTATTGATCTATGGGCATTATTTGAAGTAATACATACAAACTTTAAGAGCTGGTTATAATCTCGTCTATTCCGATGTCAGCACATTTTCTCTCTTTACGACTCGATTCAATAATAACCGAAAAAAATAGGAGAAATTTGATTTTTAATAGTATTTACAGTTTAAACGACTATATTTCAATTGATTTATAGAACCTTCAAAAAACACTTCCCTTATTATTTAAGCAATAAAACTTCTATTTGATGCAACAGTCGAATGGAATGTTTATACATCTTGGCAGACAAGGATACAATCTTATTCTTCCTTCAGCAATGCTTCATGGTTTCTATGTTTTGTTAAATAATTAACCAATAAAATAGTCACGGTTTACGTAACACTGTTTGTGTGCTGATAATGAGTAACGGCTAACATTATGCAGTGGTTGAACTTGAACATCGGGTGAAAACGGTGTAATGGTTTTGAACGAGATAAGTCCATTTTAGAGTGAATCAGTCGGTCAGTCAGTCAGTGATATGTTTTCCCCCCATTGCTGGTCACATGAGATAGTTAATGGTTGATGGGCAACTTTCTTGGGAACAGTCCACCAAACACAAATAGATGTCAGATTTCAACACACAACACGGAGGTTGGGAAGAGCGTTACTCAAACCAGTGTGCAATAGGAAAACCCTGTTGGGTAAACTTTAGAAGGAAGGAATGTATAAGTGAACTACTGAAATCTGTGTGCAATAGGAATATCCTGTGCTTAATAGGAATATCCTGTGGGTAAACTTGAGAAGGAAGGAATGCTAGTGAGCTTCTTACCATACCGTTAATAGGGATAATAAAAACGTTGTAGAAGGATGACGGTTGTAGTGGATGAGATTAATTATGTCAAAAGATTTGTGCAAGTCATGCATTCGGGTAAAATGTATTGGACGACCTCCAAAAGTGACGCGAAAAATTAAACGCCCTTCAGAAATAACCGTGGTGGCATTTTAACCCAGGTTACCGGTAGAGGTCTGTGGACAACTGCGCTATCTCTTTTGTCATGGGGGTCAATTCAAAATAGGATATGTTGCAAAATATTAATTATATTTGTTCTTAATAACTTTGATACCATGATGTGTAGGACTGAAACTCTAAGAACTAGAAATCTAAGGCATAAATAATTACTTTGTTATATCTTCCTGGACTTATAAGTCCGCTATCTGGATACAATGTTATATACTAGACCACTATATTGACTTGATGGTAACAGCTGGATCACATAGTTGTGTGTAGGTTATTGTGGAAGATTGGAATTGTTTACTTTGTAACAGTAACATGAGTACTAGTAAGAGTTCAGACACATAGTTGATCTTTAGCTTAATGGTGTCTATAGAAAAGTTATATATATATATATATATATATATATATATATAATAGAAAGAGAGAGAGGGGGGAGTGCAGTATGACTTCACCTGAGACACAGGTACATACAAAAGTTGTTAGCAAAATCCCGAGATGAATAATTAGTCTCATCAACAGGTAATGGGGTTTTTGGAACATTTGGATGATAGTGTGTCATCTTTTCCAGTATTCATCATAAGGTGAGATGTCACATGGAAACAATTTAGAAGTGTATATATATATATATATATATATATATATATATATATATATATATTAATGCCATATAATAAGGCGTTACAGTGTTTCGTATGAGATGAAACAAAAGCTGGAACTATTGGAACAAATGGTACTGAATGTCCTGGGTAATGCTTTAAACTGGATGTTCTTGAGATGGCTGTGGACAACTCGGCCTATTGACATTGATCCACTTGTCAGAAATAACAACTAGAATCTTTACTAGTCCATTAGAGGTATTAAACTATTATTATTATTACTCTGTTACAGTGTTGGCTATATGACATAATATGGTGAATCCAAATTGATAACGCCTGATCTTATCATGATCGAATTTTGGTAAACATTTTAGTCTTATATCACTGTGCAGCGATGTTGAGAGGACGTGTATACGCTGTGAGATCAAAAATTCCAAGAAATGAACTTCATGAAAATCTTGTTCCAAATAAGATTGTGTTTTAAGATTATCCTTGTTTGATGATCAAAGATCTCAGAATCAATCAAGTCGGAAGCTGGTTGAATGGTATTGGAGCGATTGTCATCAAAGGAAATTGTACAGTAATTACATGCCTAAAGGCATTACTTCCGGTATAAGACTTGTAAACCATAAGTAAATAAGACCATTACTATCTAACATCACAGACACAGCACAATATAGTGTGTGTGTTGAATGCGTGCGTGCGAGGGTACGCGTGTGTGGGTATGTATGTATGCGTGTTTGTGTGTGTGTAACTATGCTGAGTCAGACTGTCAGCATTGCTGACAATCTGACCTCTATCTAGTACTGCCATTGACCTTCACCATTGACCAGATTATATTGATTAAGGAGACACCTTCTCAATGACAGACATCATTAATCTAGAGGCTCATCAATTAGTTTGTTAATCATATTTACCCATAATTCCTTAATATACCTGCATTGTATCAGTCTTGTGAATACCAAGAGACATTATGGCTTACACGTTATTCTCAGTTGACATGTATGTATACATTTAACTCATCATTGTTTACAGGCAGGTCACAGCCATTGTCGTATTCTGTCGAACTTTTATATTGAATGTGTAATCCAAAAAGGTAGTGTGTAGTTGATTCATTTTGTCAGTGAAAGGGTTATAGAATTTTGCCAGTAAACTTCTTTGTGGTGACATGATCTGGTCGTGAGCTTATTCAACGCTGATTTCTGGCTGTTGCAGATGTTGGTAATCAAACCCTCTGGATTATTGTTTCCCAATCCTGCCAATTGAACTTTCGGGTAAAAGCATCCTTGGATGGAAATGTTGTCATTGGCCGTAAAGAACACAATTCACTTCCGGAGACAGCTTCTGGCTGATGCAACAATTATCTTATCACCCTTTATCTGGTCATGTCATGAAGATCAGATGTCACGCGATTAATTGTCACGCTACGAAATTTCCTGTGTCCCCATGATCTAAAATATAGTGCCAGGGTATGGGTGACATTAGTATAGGTCATCATGTGTCAGTCAAGGTGAAATGTAAACCTTTATGGTGTGAGCACATAGAGGGCACCACATACCCGATATAAATGACATGACGTGCATCCACTTAACTGGACGCACAATGACTCGCATCATTGTAAGGAGCCTTGTCAAAGAATGGATGCTACAGAAGAGGATAAGTGACCTTAATAACAGTTTGGACAGCACTGATTGATTATGACGTAGGCCTGCTATCTGTTAATGGGTGTTTTGGTAAATAAGGATTTGTGTAATTATTTCTTTACAAAATAATTTGTATAAATAAATGGTAATAATTATATTTGTATGATTTATTGTTACAGGACAAAAGACAGGAATAGAGTAAGTAATATTGTGATATGGCTATCACTATTATTACCACAGCTGTGTATATGCTAGCGCGCTGTGTGTGCATGCGCGTGTGCGTAGTTGGTGTACAGTGAGTGAGTGAGTCAGTCAGTGAGTCAGTCAGTGAGTCAGTCAGTGAGCGAACGAGCCTTGACATTATACACATTTGGGACATACGGCGAAATCCTTATACCAAGATCTAATGTATTAAAGCAGCAGTAGTGGCATCTCTGTATCTGGTGTTGTATGGTAATAACGGTAAAGGTGAATACAATACTGAATAATAAATTAGTCGATCCATTTGATGATAAAGATGAATATGTTGATGATTTAAACATGAGACTGAAATGATGGAATTATTCAGGTGATGTATTACCTGATTATAGAGATGGACTGCACTACACAGGACAGTCAGTCAGTGCTATCGCTATAGTAGGTTTGTAGAGGGTAGAAATATGGCGTCCATACACATAGGCACGAAAAACACATACACAAACTTGGATGCGCAGACACGCACGCTCGTACACACACACAGAGAGAGAGAGAGAGAGAGAGAGAGAGAGAGAGCAGCAGCAGCATATAGTACTCCAAACCATTCATTATACATTAGTAGTGCCCTTCAAGCTCAAAAAGCTCCCGGTCTCTGTCTAACACTAGCCAATAATACCTGTACCGTACCGTCTGTCTGTCTGTCCGTCCGTCTCTCTTCCTGTCTCTTAATAAACATGAGAAGCTGGCTAGAGATAATCTCAGCTGATAAGACGAGTACTCTATTATGTAAATCAGTTCATTATCTCGACAATGAGATTGATGATGTGCCATCGTCAAGATAGCTATTGTATTACCGATCACCTGTGGTGCTTCTAGCCCGTGGTCGAATCGTGTGTTTGAAGTAAGATTGTATTATAGGGGGGTTTAGGATCACTGCTACCGGCAAACGGGCAGAAACGCAGGTAGGCATGCACGCTCGCTTGCCCAGACCAACAAACAAAAACACACACATATACATACATACAACTAAATTAATAACTTTATTCAGTAAATTAATATCTTTGCTTACCGACTCACAGACATACCGCAATATGGACGCTTTATTAAATTGCCATTGTTGGCATAATTACCACATCAATCCGCTGACATTCTATACACGTTGATAATTCTCTTGTTGTTGCTAATTCTCTTCCGTGTCGCTTTATTTTCCCATTCTTGTCCATTTTCTCCACCACCACACCATTTCCCATTCACACACACACACACACACACACTAGCCGACCATTGAATGTCATTGCAAAACAGTAATATCGACGATCGGACACGTTAATCACAAAGATATTATATGTCTTACCGATCACTATATGTGACATCAATCAACGTCGCTAATTATTTCACAACACACCTTATACACGACCACTCAGTAAGATGAGGTTTATGTTACATCAGATTCTGATTAGTTACCATCTTTCTCTCTCTCTCTCTCTCTCTCTCTCTCTCTCTGTGTGTGTGTGTGTGTGTGTCGACACTGACATATTGGCTCGCCAAGATTTGGCCATTTTCTGCCATTTGGCGACATCACCTGAGCACGGCTTCACCTTCTGCCATCGTTCTGCGATGATTTGCTCAAATGTGCTAAAGACGACACAGTTCCGACTACGGCTATAGTGTATGAAGTAGCCACGGTTAGAGGTGATGTATTGGATTTTAACTTGGCGTTAATGGGGATATTATTACCTAATCAGATTGAGCTTAATTGTCGGGGATAGGTCACCGGTTAGTGCCTAGTTGACCTCAGGTAGGATGTTGCTTACGTTTCGCGTATTAGTTTTTTCACACACATGCACGCACGCACGCGTGCGTATACAACACACACACACACGCTTTTTCATACACACACATGCATTCTCTCTCCCGCTGTGTGGAGGGGATGTTGGATGGTGAACCTGGATCGTTAATTGTTGTTACTTCGACAAACTGTTATCTATGTACTGATGACATATCAATCGAACAGTTTCCTGTTGATGGTTCAAACCTAATGGTAATGATGATGATGATGATGATGATGATTATTTTATCATGTGAGTCCAGTATTCCTCGTGCTGATGATACATATGCCATTGCATTTAATCATCCACGTCCTTGGAATCATACTGCTCCTTCTTGGCCTTTATTTTAGAAGGTCAAGCAAATTACGATCAGTGAGCACGTCGAAGGTCTTTTTACTTTCTAGTCCAGCACACTAACCATTAAACCATCCTGCTCCAAATTTGTTGTTAATTGAACTTCGTAATTGTGTAAGCCAGTATATAGAGAAATGTTAGATTATTGTGTAATAGAATTACATTGTGATGTTCTGTGTTTATTATAAATGGGGCTTCTAATGGAATCTTTTCTTAACTGAATTCGCTATGTTAATTATAGGTAAACATAATTGTGTTAATTGTTGTTGGTGTACTTTGAACAATATTCGAACGAGTTTAAAGAGAAATATTTATTTTCTTAATTCCGATGTTTGCTTCTAGTCAGTCTGCCTTCACTGGCAAGATGTTTACGGATAATGAAATCCAGTGCATAAGATGCAAATGCAATGCACAAGAAAGCCATCTGTTGGTCATGTTCGGTATCGCAAAGTGTCAAAAGAATGTCGCCGTCACTGTGGTGTTAATGGTGAAATGGGTTATAATAATAATCTTACGTCCGGACATCTCCTCAATCCTTTACTAGATGACACCTGTGTACAATTGAACTGTAGATGTTGCTCTTCGCTGTTAACATCTGTTACACAGATCTGATTATTTGTGGTCACCACCACACGTTGTTGACCATCGGTTTTCCATGACTTTTGAGTGCTTTTAACTGTCATACCTAATTAGCCATTACTATTTCCTGAACATTCTTGTCTAACTATTATTAGCAGTCCCTGGATATGGTTACTTCGGTACACATCATTGTGGCAACAAGTGACATTCTCATTTGTAGGCAGATGTTGAGTGTGTTAACAAATGAGTTTTATTCTTCGGCCACTAACTCGCGCTATGACGTTAGATTCTGCTCGCTTCAAAATTGCAGATGAAACAGGATAACGGATTTTAACGTATCTATTTGCCAAAAGAGGTGTCCTAAAATATCATTTGTACTCATTTGCCTCAACACCTCAATTGACTGCCATCTTGCTGTGCCAATCGTCCACTCATTTAGTTTATGTAGTTAACTGAGTACTACGATATAGCTGGATTCTGATATTTGTATTTTTCAGTGTAGGTTATTTAGGGGGCATTCATTTGGCTTTAACTAAAAGATAACACCGTCGTGCCATTAAAGGTAATACATGAAAGCACACATCTTTTATGCGATCTGCTCCAGTGGAGGATGTGGGACGCCTCCATGGCTTTACTCGTAGCGCCGTTGGCCACAGATCTGCAGCAGCTGGGTTCAACCCCGGCTGAGTTATGTCAGAAGGATGTTTCATCTTTCGCTTCGCCTCATAACCTTTGGAAGTCGCTCGGACCAGTTAGCCAACCGTGTGCCGTAAAACAACATTTGCATTTCAATGGTTGATGTTTCTGAAGAAAAAAGTTCCCTAATAGTAATCCGTGATGTAAACAAATAGAATGTGACACTGATCCTTTAAACTATTTTTTTTGTCTGTTACAGAGATAACTTGTGGTAACAAGAAAGATAACGTACTCTCCGACTTTGGCGTGTAGATCGTAAGCATCCTCAGAGCATGGCAGAAACTGAATGGTTGAACTACGTAGTGCCACCTAGTACCCAGTACTGGCAGAGGAAACTAGAGCATGTCATCGTCAAATACCGAGTTATCTAACCTGATAACAGGCGGCTGTATGGTTGAGCTAAAACTCGAGATGAGTCCACGTGAGTGTGACGTGGCTGAAGTGAGAACGGCAACGCCGAGCGAAGTCGAGGCCCAAACCGACGTAGACACCAGTGGAACTGGAGCACCGCAGACAATCCAGAACGGTGGCTATCCGAGCTATCAGCTGCGCAGCGCTCCGTACAAAAGGATACAACATCCGGTCGACAAGAGTCTATTCGTCTCGTTTATAGGCAGTATCTTCTTCTTGTTGATATCGTTGGTGCTCTTCTGTCCCGGTCTGGTCGTCTATCTGGTGCTGCTACCTATCGGCTACTTCATAAAGAAGTCCCTGGCCTTGTGCTGTTGTTGTTGCTGTTGTTCCGAGAACCGTTTCTGTACGAGCTGTGACACCGAGTACATGTCGCAAAGCGACGCCTTCTGGCTCCACAGCGATCCACTCAACGTGGCCGTCTATCAGGCCTTGTTCGTCCTGGAGAAAGGCCTCGACGCGTCCAGCATCAGGACTCTACTCAACACTCGGTTGGTCGGCGCTGAGGACAAGAACCACCGGAAACTGTACCCGCGCTTCAGCCAGCGCATCATCCGACTCTACTCGGGATACGCCTGGATCAAGGACGGCCGCTTCTCGATAGATAATCACGTGATCTCCATGCCGGATACGATCGTTAATCAGGAAACTCTGACGGAGCACGTCGGCCAACTGGCGGGTAAGGCGCTATCATTGGACAAACCTCTCTGGGAGATACACGTCAGGACGAACTACGGCGTTGATCAGGATACCGTGATCTTGTTTCGGATACATCCCTGTCTGTCGGATGGCGTCTCGCTAGTCCGACTCCTGTTTAAGTCATTGATATCTGACTGGCGGGATAATGGCAGTTTGTCGCTGAAGCCCCGTTTCGGGCACGTGGCGTTCGCGTTTAATTGCATGCGCGCCGTCTTTTCTGGACCGGTCGTCCTCCTCCGGAAATGGCTCTTCGTCTGGCAGGACTACAACCTGGTGCACGTGCCTCGGCTCTCCGGCCGGAAGGTGGTCGCCTGGTCCGAGCCGTACAACATGGCCAAGGCCGACCGGATCAAGAACGTCACGCGGAGTACGCTCAACGATGTCCTGCTGGCCGTCACTTCCGGCATCCTGAGGACCTATTTCCAGAAGCATGGTGTAGCGCATCCGTTCGACATCAACGCCTTCATCCCGGTCGACTTTCAGACCGACGGCTCGTGTGCCGTCGACATGCACAACCGATACGCGCTGGTCGACGTCCCACTGCCGACCAACACCGAGGGTACCATACCCCGTCTGTGGGAGGTCCGGCACCATATGGACGTGCTAAAGAACTCGGCCGACTCGGTCGTGTTGTACGGCTGTGTCCGGCTGTTAGGCTATCTCATGCCGGAGAACCTCTACCACAAAGTGTGGCAGCGGATCTACAGCAAGGCGTCCTGTTTCGTGACCAGTCTCCAGGGCCCGGACACCGAACTGACGTTCTGCTCGTGCGTCATCAAGAATATGGTATCCTGGATGCCGACCAGAGCGAATGTGGCGCTCTCCATATCATTTCTTTCCTACGCTGACCAGCTGCGTATGTCTGTGATCGCCGACTCGGCCGTGATAACCGAACCACAGATCCTTACCAACGACTTTGTGGCGGAGGTAAGACGTCAACAATGATCCGTTAAGTTTATGTGATCAGATTCCGTGGTGTGTCTTTTAGTGGGGCTTTCTTGTATCACGTCTACCATATGTGTGTGTCTGCGTGTGCGTGCGTGCGTATGTGAGTGCTTGTGTGCATGTGTATGTGAGTATATTACTGCTGGTGCATTTTAAATGATCATATTGGTATTTGTGGGGGTCTTTCCCTGGGCAGTCTTCCTCCAGCTGTATGTCCAAGACGTAGCCAAATGGCCAGGCTAAACCACTCAACTCAGCAACATTTTGAATGACTATTTAGACAGATATCAGAGTATAAAATAGCAGCCTGTTTATGTGTTGTTGCTGTGCCGAATAAGCGACAGCCTGAGGATTCTCCCCGAACAACAAAGCCTGTCTATGTTAAGACTTCTTGTCATGAGAATTACCATTAAAATTGCTTGCCGTAGTGGCAGATTGAAATATCAAACTATTTTATATCATGTAATATGCATGTAGAGCTGGCAAGGTTTCATGTGGGCAGAAAATACCCTCATGTATATTTACTATATTTGGGGACGCATTCATGGACGCACTCACTTAATTCAGGCTTTGCTAAACTAACCACAGTTCTTAGAGCAGTGTGTTGTTATTAGAGCAGATCGTGCAATTCTCAGTTTTATTTATGTATGTGAGATGTTTCCACATACGCATGCGCCCATAAACAGAAAACCTATTTAAGCCACACTCTTGATCCAGATGAACATGTTGATGTCTCTTCTGGCAAATCGTCGTATTCCCGGAGAACATGCAAACAGAAGTGAGACTGGTAGCCAGGAAGATGGCCAGAGTATCATGGCAGGTACATCTATTGAAGAGGTGAGTCACTTATCATGTTCTGCTGAGAAAATATCATATTAATGTAACATTAAGTGCTGCTTATATCCTCTTGTCCTCAATACCATTCCCAAATTGGAATTAATTATAAAAGAATGGATCAAATGTAGTTCTGATTTTATAAATTGAAATAATGAGCCCCCATCATTTTGTTATCATAATAATCATAGATAATGACAGTAATAGCATCTTCACAGCATGTTTATTAATTAATGGTAATTACATTCATAATTAGTCAAATTTACAATTTCCATTTATATAATAATTTTCTGGTGTGTGTTCTGTCTGTTTGTGTGTGTGTGCATACCTGTTTTGTTTTTTTATATTCTTTTACAACTTTTTTATAACATATTTACAGATTACAAAGATAAATTAGGCAATCACTTATCTATTCAGGTCACCTGATGTCAGTCATTCATCATCATCCATGTCTTACCCGGAAATTATATATTTTATGTCATCAACGGATGTTTTAACATTCCATTTAAAGTTCATGGAGTCTATCAAAATCGTCCTCTTGTGTATTAATATTAGACATAGTGTTTCCTATAGATCTAATGAAACATTAATTAATAAACTTTCACAGCCAGTTGATCAGTTACTAAATTAATGGCCGATTGAGCCAAATCCAGCTGAGGCTGAGGTTTGCCGAGTCTGTGACGGAAATGCCAGAGTCCGAGTGTGACATTACACATGAAACCGAACTGCAAGAAACGCTAGAGCTCACCTGACTGGCAGACTTTTTATTAAATAATTATGAGCAATGTGCCAGTGCAAGTGATTCAGAGGAAGAGAAATTTGAAATACGCACTGATATTTTATGTTATCATTTGAGGCTCTCCCCCATGTAATATAATCAGATGAATCAACTTTGGGCTTACCTTTATTGAAGGACTATATGCATGTATTGTTGCTAGACTGCCACAAAATCAGTGTCTTAATGAAGGCCAGCCACTTTTCAGATGATTCTAAAAATAATAAGTTTGTGCTACAAGGATTACTTTGAGCTGGCTGCTATATGTGGCTGCTTAATGATACACCTGAATACGTATGTATTCTCATGCATGCATGTCCATGCATAAACAAATACTGATTGATTACAACACTGAACAGTACACAAGTCTGGCCAACCAAAACACAGCAGAAATTGCTGACTGTAAATAGAGGGAACTGAATATTCATAAGAATATTTCAATGGCTAAATATTGGTCCTGCTCTTGTGTATTTTAGAGTAAAATGAAAATATCCAAATAATCGTTTTTATCAGATTTTCTCACGCATTGAATTAAAGCTGATATCACATAGCTCACCCTGAGACTTTATACACAAATGTCTATCTAAATTTTTATAGAAATTTGTGCATGTGGCTAGTTTTGTTGGAATTGTCATGATTGAATCAGGTGTACTCAGAGCTCCGCCATGTTTGTTGTCAGCAGGATTTCAATATATCTCTATCCAGGAGTAAAAGGTGCATGTTAAACTGGTCTTTAAGCAATTGTTTGGATTTTAATGGATGTATATTATGTTATAATCAAAAGAGTTTAGCCTTAAGAAAAGTATATTAAAGATATGGAAAAAATCAAATAGACCAAACATGTCCATTAAAAGCTAGTCCAGCAAGACACAATGGCATTTAGCAGATCAGTCTCCCACGATGTTGTGAACCAAGAATTTATAACTATAAATTGTTCTGTAACTTTTTAAGTCTCCAGAAGGTATCAAAAGTGATCCTTTATCGAGCAATCAACACTAGAGTACCAGAGCTCATCAATTTAATCACAGCTGATAAGGTACCAAGATAGTGAACCATACCAGTATATTAAAGATCAGATCCAGTTGTTGAGGTTATAGTGTGTGACATTGAAGTTTTATAGATATTGATTTTTATCAATGCTCTAGTATGTTTTCTCATAAATAAATTTGATCTAACTGACCATCATAATTTAAAAGCAAGGCCCATCATGATGTTTTACTGAGATGTAACTAGCAACCACTCATGAATATGCATGTTTTATGCCAAAATGCTTCAGTGCTGTATACAAATGGAGCTAATACACCAGATCAGTTTTCTTTTAATAAGTTGACCGTAAAGATGATTTATTTTGCTGATCAGAACTGTCTCCATTATTGTGGCATACTGATTGTAGTAAAGAAAATAGACTACATGATAAATAAAACATCTGTAATCACTCATTATATATATATATATATATATATATATATATATATATATATATATGATTATGACAAGAAATATAAACCAGGGGGAATGAAAAGACTTTGTTCTGCAGATAGGCTTTATTCACTCCTGAGATAAATGTTTATGTCCGGGAAAGGTAGAGTGGTCAGTTATTTTTCAATTAAGATCATCACACCATTGTGATATGTTGGTATCAGTTTAAAGGCTACTCCTTAAAGGGGTTAATCTACTGCTTACGTAAACAGTCCATACCTGTCTCTTACGACTGGGTAACCTGAAGATCAAAGAACGTTAGGCAGCACTCACCTGAAACAGAGTCCCTTTGATCAGTAGGCCTTGCTATAATGGAAGGGCAGAACAAGCGGACACAGGTGTATGATCAGAAGGATGGTGATCATGGCCATCATCATCATCATCCTTTTTGATGATACCAAGCATTAATCTGGACCAGAGAATTTGCGACAGAAAACCTACATGGCTAAATATATATATTACCCTGCCATACATTTAGCCTTTTCATATTAAGAAAGGGCCTTTTGCTTGAAGGATGGATCTAGTAAATAGGCCATTATATCTAATAACTGGGATAACCTTTGATAAAAGTTGTTCGTACAGAACATATGACATTACTACACCACCTTAAAATAAGTTTCAAGGGGACTTAACTCAAAGTATAAAGGTTATCACAATGATTAGTCTGTACTTAGATAAAGCAGAGAGGTTTAATCTCCCCCTCACCAAGTCTTCAAACCGTTATTTATTTGCATCCTTGAACTTTAACTTGAGTTTTTCAAATATAAATGCATTCCTAGGAATGTGCAAAATTAAAAGCACAGAAGCTGGTCCTTAAATGACAAAAAACTTTAGCATCAACAAGAGTTTTATAATATAAGAGGGAAATATGGAAATTGATGGACACAATTTTAGAGGGAAATTAAACTTGTGTAAATACTCATTGGAAAAACATATTAACATTTTATGATATCATTGAAACATTTATTCAACATACCATAATTATTACTACTCAATATATATATATATATATATATATATATATATATATATATATATAATCAATATATATGAATTATAAATAACTTTTGGTATTATAAGTAAATCAGAAATCATGGTGCTTTCTTGAAATTATGTTTATGCAGAACTCCAGAATATTTCCTTACCCTGGAGTCAAATATGATATTATCAAGAGGAACTACCAATTGTTCAAGGTCACTGTTGAACTGCTTAAGGAAAATGGGAAATTTTTCAACACTTTCAACATTTTAGATGTGATTTTCAAAGGTCAGATGTAATGGGGGAAAATTGGGGGAAAAAACTGAAAGAAAGAAACACTACGAATAAATACAATATTTCACCTTGTTAACACATTAATTAATTATGAGTACCACAATTACTTGAGTATGATGAAAAATAGTTTTTGGATGTTAATGTTCTTTGATATTCTGTCTGTAACACCTGTATAAAGCTGCTTGTAATACAGTTAATATAAACTAAAAATTCTTTTTTACCGTCCTGTGAAAACCATGTTTTTAATAAGTTTATTTGAGAACTAATTCAGCCAATTAGAAACTGAAATATTTCTCTGCTATGTCACACTGATAAAGTTAGATCAGTTTGACGTGCCTAATGCTTAAATTGGCTTTTAATTAATCTGCTAATGACGTGAATAAGGATAAGTTCTGACATTACTATGTTTCAGCATAATATAAAGACCGATTAGATGTTGTGAGGCTATTAACTTTTGGTCAACATGAATGAGTGATTATTTTTTTATGTTTCCATTATACATCTGCCATAATTAAGACCATGTCTACTAGTTCATAACCAGTTTCTCTTCATTAACAAAGATGATGATATAAAGCATCAATGATTGGTTCTCATTAGATCTGCATATCTGAAGCCATTTGTTTTCATCCACAGAAACAATAGCTGCAATCTGAGTAACAGGCAGATCATCTCACATAATCTAAATTAGCCCATTAAGTGGCTTAAATGTGGCCTCATCTAACAGAGGATATATCTTTTGCATGCTTCAATCGTATCTCTGTAAGTGATGACAATTAGCAGTCGATCAAATAACATAATGATAATATTCGGATAACCTGTACCAAGAAGAATGGTGGCAGTTACTTGTTGTTGGCGTACTGTATCAAAATAGCGTAAGATAAACGAACGTGGTAGCCAAATAATTGTTTACAGCAGTCATAAAATAATCTTTACCAATACTTAAATGTCCCAGCAATTATAAAAAATACAGATCCAGTTACTTACTAAAAGGTCTAATCTGGAAGAAAGCAAATACCTTATCCTATAGTTTCCAGTACCTGCACAGATGCATAGGAACATATTAATTTGATAATTTCCCAAATAGATTAAACATAAATTGATAGTAATTTGGAACATTTACTGTTCTAGCAGAATGGAGGAATGACATTTTTATTTGAATTTGTTATTTATTTTGGAAGAGAAATGGATGTTTTTTTTATCGTCATGTATATACATCATCGTCACTGAAAATAACAGAAAATGAGGTCTGTGATGTAGTAATAGTTTTACATTTAGCAAAGTGTTCGTTTTTTAAGAAGCTCATTTAGTCAAAAGTACACGGATCATGACAAATATATACAATAATAATCTGTATTCTGAGTTATCCTTTGAGTGACCTATGGGTGACCTTCTTTATACCCAGACTTAATATGACAATGACCTGACACAATAATGTTCCAACATCACACAACACTTATAATGCTCCATCTACATGAGGATATTGTACTATCAGCTCCAGGTTTATAATCTCTGTAATCTTTTGTTTGTTTTATTCGATCACAGATCAGTAGTTCGTCCCTCAGACAGTTTATGTGATTCCACCAAAGGAATATGTCTAACCATCGTTCACTGTATTATTTATATCTATGGTGGCTCAGCAGTTGTGAGTTTGTGATCAGTATTTTCCTTTTGCCATTCTCTGTGATTATTATCCGTGATTGGGATAATCTGACGTCATCTGATAGATAACTGGGAAGTGTGATTACCAGGTCTTGATCACAAAGCAATAAGGCGAGCAATATGACAATTGGCTCTAGTCAAGTGTAATCAACATATATCCAATGAGACATTAATTACTACACCTGTATATTGTATTAATTAAATTGTCCTCATGGTGTATACACAGAAATATATTATCATTTCTTCAGCTCAGAGTTTATAAAAGGTTTGAGGATTATAAAGACCACTTGTGTCCTATATGGACTCCATATAGGACGCAACTCAGGTCTTCATCCATATTATGGAATGGTAAAAGACTATAAATCCCTACTTTACAATGCTGAGACTATAGTTGACATGATGAATATAAAAGATTCCTGTATTATTTCTATGTTATTATCTATATTTCGTATTTATATTTTTCCAATGTATCCCCAAACACAGGGGCATTTAATGGGTTTACATTTTACATAAAATATTGAATCGTTATCAATGTTTACACTTTTGACATTTGACATAACCATTAATTACATTGTTGACTGTATATTACTCAGTCTACTATGTGACATATTATTACTATTATAATCAAAACCTTTTAGACAATGATATCCTTAGCTGTTTTATATATTATTATATATATATATATATATATATATATATATATCCTCTAGAGGTTATAGTTTATTCCATATATTTGGCTTATGGAGAATGTTAATCCCAAGTTGTGATATGTGTATTTATGTGAATGATTGATTAACAAGTACTCTAATATAGTGCAGAAATGTTATCATAGCTCCTCGGGCAGCATAGAGTGAGAAACAAGCCACAGTATATGCTACAGTGATACACATTAGATAGAGTTATCATATTGTTAAATACAGCCATCAGTCATACTGATATATCATGTAGTGACGCTGAAGTAGCCGCCAGATGGCTGTATTAGTTAGGTAACCTAAGTAGAGGAGGTTTGACTGATGTTAGGCTGACCTTGAGCTCATTTACTCTGATTTAATTATGGAATTATTAAGTGGACAACTGAACTATGTTATAGCAGACTGTGTCATCACATGTCATGCACACACACACACACACACACGTATGAGGGTTAGCTGTTAGGTTAGAGTAAATCGTAGGATTTACTCAGGTTTGAGACGATATTTCGTTCTAGTCCAGTAATAATCCATTGTGCGGTATTGCTACTTTGTTTATATTTTAGTTAAATCGCTTCAGTGAGTCCATACTGAGTTAGTGTACATTCTCTTTGTTATGAACAAACTGTAATGTTGTTAACACGCTGAGGCTATATATAGGAGTATTGAGTTCTTGAACAGTTCATGATAGTTCATGAATAGGACCATTTCCTGTTCAAGAATCATTCAAGGATGGTTCATGAACTCTGTGTCATGAACTTTTCATACACACTTCATGACACAGAGTACATGAACTGTTCATGGGCCCCAAATTCAGGGTACCATGATTGAGAATTTCTGTGAAATGACCATAAAATGGCTGGAGAACCTAATGGATGCAATAAATGTGTGGGTGCTGGCTTACCCAGTCAGTTATTAGAATGGGATGCCCACAGTAACACCCAGAGCTGTCTGTGGGTTTTCAAGAGAGATGTTTAAGTGTGATATTGTGCATGTGATATTGTGAATATGGCAGGAAAAGTGAATCGGAAGATCAAACCAATGAACTTTAATTGTACACATACTAAACTGTTTCTGATCACTTCTAGTCAGTTTTAGTTGTAGATCAGATGATAATGATCAGATGAGACATAATGATCAGATGAGACATAATGATTATAAAGATAAATAATGTTTGGATAAATGTTATTGTAAAATCCACTCTGTGTGTGTGTGTGTGTATTATATATATATATATATATATATATATATATATCATGCTATTGCAAAATATTTATTTATTGTTGGAAGTTGTCAGTGTGTGTGTGGGGGGGGTGTCATACTATATGCACAGAAAGGGTTATGGTTATCATTCTGTTAGATACACACGCCTCACAATAAACTTATTATTTGCTAACTATGGTACTCCGTCACCATCACAGTATTTGGTATTAAATATAGTCCACGGATTTGGGTGCTCCATTGGCGCAGTGGTTTGAGCTCTGTTCTCCAAACCTGCAAGTTATAGGGGTTGAATCTGACTTTGACAGTACGTGTTTGTGGGATTTTTCCAAATAACTCAACACTCCATGGATTTTTTTCATCCAGAAAATATTCTTCAGTTATTTATGAATGTAGTTTAAGCATTCGTTCATGAATATTTCATGAACTGTTTGTGATCTGTGAAATGTACACCAATGATTAACAAACAAATTCATGAACAGAGCAAGTAAACTATTCCTGAATGTTCATGAATAATTCATCAAATGAAGAGCTCCATGTCATCAGGACTCTTTTATAGTATTGTATAGTTACTTTTAAACAGTTAAACATACTACATAATTAGTACATATAATATCAGTGTGTTCAGAACTGCTTAGCTCAGGGTTGTCACACAGTCTTCTCGGTTTTCCCATTTTGCTCCACTCCTGAAATCTCTTCATTGGCTCCCTGTTCAAACTTGCATCTTTTTCGAACTCTGCACTATTACCTATCAAACTCTCTTCTGGAGAACCTTCATATCTATTTTCCATGCTTTCTTTAGCACACAAGCCCAGAGAACTCCATTCATCTGGTTTTCACTTGTTTTCTGTTCCTGAGGGTTAAAACTCATGCTGGGACCCGTGCTTTTTTATTTGTTGTCCCTACTCTTTGGAATTCACTCTCTAAACATGTTAAGTCATTAAACAGCATATTTTCTTTCTGTCACCATCTGAAAACTCACCTTTTCAGACTCGCTTTTATTTCCTAAGTTTCCACTCCTTCTGATAATTTGTTTATGAACTTTGCATCAAACCCGAACTATGAGTTTTCCCAACCGTTGTACTAGGTGAACCAAGGAGCTCGATTCTTTTCAAGGATATTGGCGCTATAGAAGATTTGTAATTATTATTATTAATTATATTATATTGACACTTACACTCATTTGTACAATATTTTCCACAGAAACGAGTTTAGGACATTCATTTGGGTTTATATGATGTAAACATTGTGCTTGGGCACATTAAATCATGGCTATTAATTAACATAATGTTATCCTGTTAGTGAGTCTTATTATATGCCTTTGTTATATATTTAGATTCAGTCTAAGATACAAATGGTGCAGCATCAACTACAAGAGCTCAAGTCACACCTAGACGCGGAGACACAACAACAATATAATGTCGAGGAGTGGCAGCTTACCAACAAAGTGTTACAGCTCAAAGAGGAATTCCGCGAGCTACTCACTGAGCTCAGACGTAAGAAGGTTGCAGATGGCTCAGGCAGTTCTCTCGGATGATGTGAGCATAATTCTTGGAAATAACATTTTTCGTGTTCATTATGGCCTGTTTCTTCTGTTAATCTGTACTTCAGGTTTGGTTTAAATCCAGTGTTGTTTTATATAAGAATATATGTTTTTATAAAAGGTTCACTTATAGATCTAGACATTATATTTGTTTATCTTAGTTTTTTTGTTGTAATTTTCTCTTGTTCGTATTTCTTGGCATTATACAGCTTTCAGTCTTGTATGTTATTTATGGATCATCCATAATTATTATAATTTTCACAAGCATACAAACCATATCCGGGGAGGGGGGGCAGTGATAAGACATGAATGTATGCTTTTTTAGTTAATTGCCCATTAATTGCTTGCTTACCTATCCTTACAGTATAGTTAAAGCTCTTCACAGTGACTACTGAAGCCATCTGTCAGATACAATTTGTATTCCAGCGGTTTGTTAAAAAGATGCCGTTTTAGCAAAAGATAATAAACCTGAAAATTTTATCATCTTTTTCAACATTTATATCTCTACAGAAACAAGGTGAGGGATGAGGTGATAGTGTATGTATTGTACACTTATGAAAATGATAATAATTATGGATCCCCCTCCCCCTTGGTGATTGTTCAAGATGTCAGTGACCTTATCAGTTTATTTAATGGTTTTATCTTTTCATCTGTTTCAACGTGTTCTCGTCATATTATCATCTTATTGTGATGTTATTATCTCATTACTATCATGTCATTATCAGGATCTAGAACATTATAAGTATGTCTCCTAATGTTTGTATTCAGGATTTGGGAAGTTTCTGCGAGTTGGTTCTCTTCATATCATCAAGTTCTAACTGAACTATGTGAGAACTGACATCCATTTCATCAGCAGCTGATCTAAATTCCAATTTGATCATAATTATGTCTAATTAAAATAGATACACAACACGTGTCAAACATGATGACATTAAAATATTAATTATGATATTTTAAACAAATGAGTCATCCAACTACTGAGATCAGTCATAGACTGGTATGAGAGGTCACTGGGTTTGTCAATAAACCTATTGTGTGTAATAATCCTACAATTTCATAAATAAAATACTCTTGACTCCATATAAAAATATTTAGGTGATTTGTACCATTCACTGAAAATGTCACATACAGTTGAAGATCAAAAGGATAGTTATATTGCATAAATGGAATAATAACATTTCTGATAATTCAGCCATTCATACCTTAAATGGCCAGTGATGACAAAAAAGTATCTTGTTTTTAGTTGTATCTTTAATAGAGTACCTGTATAGCACTTCTTTTAATTGTTCTGCTTCCTCAGCCACCACAGGAGCATGTAATATGCAGCTGGTTATCATCCACAACTGAGTAGATTGAAGCATTTGGATTTTAATTTGCTAAATTAAGTGTTTGTTAGCTATATATATATATATATATATATATATATATATATATTAACATATTTTGCTTGTCATTACTTCACAACTCTTTGTAAAACACAATTGGCATTTGTTTTTAGAATATTGTAGGAAGTGATTTCCTGTATAGCTACTGCAGCTGTTCTTATGTTAGGAAATTCAGTTCACGGCTCTAGATACACAAAGTTAGTGAAATTGCTCAATAACACTGATTACATGTAACTCAGGGTGTAACTAATTTGTCATTTCATTTTAATCTACAGTTAACATCCGCAGATGGTAAGTTACTAGTAACTATAGCTTGGGCCTAATTAATTCACGTTGAATTATTCTACAAGCTGTACACTCACTCGTTGCTCTGAGTAAGTCACAAGTTCGGTAAGCATTCCTGCTGCAGGTAGTGCCAAGTGTTTGTGTTTGAAAAGTGGAATTAACAGTGATGATTATTAGTATTTAATAATCATTCGAAATGTTCATGACTTCAAAACAGATTCAGTCTGTATGGATAAGCTCGTTTTAAACATTTTGATTGGTTGCCAGGTTAACTCGAATACACCGACTCCTCCGCTACTAATAGCCTATCATGATGGAACTAATGATATGTCTCAGTCAGCAGCATCTCGGTAGCCATTCATTCCATTAAGTTGATGAATAATATTTGTTTCTCACTGCAAGAAGACGGCTTTGCTTATTGCTAAAATAATCCATTGTTAATCTAACTGTCACGGCTCTTGTTGTTGTGCATTTGCTAATGAGGTTTCCTCACCAACTAACGACTAAGATTCGTCCTGTTTGTTTAACCACACACAGTCTTGTTAAGAAGCTACGGCTTTGAAAATATTCAAATATCAACTGAACCAGCCAATATGTATTATGCGGTACACGAAAACATAGTTTAATACCTTTTGACTACATAATAGATTGAGAAGAAAGTAGAATCTACAAAAACAATTCCTTTTTTATTATATGCAATTAACACTCGTAGCTGGTAAAACCTTGACGTAGTTAGCTTTGTAGTTTAAGCTGCTGTGCTTGCTGTGTGCCTTATTCCAGATTAGTTGTTGTTTTGTTGTGTTGCTGATCACTAATATCAGTAACAAGGATTCTTATAGAGGTGTTTAGAGCACACATACCTTTACCTGGATTTCGGGAAAGCTATGTTCAATTAGTCCTTGGATAATGAATGAAAACGTGCACCAAGTTCAGAACTTCTGGTTTGTTCTAATGTACGTAGTATCAATTATTTTAGCACCTCTAATATATAACAGCTTTTTAGTTCATGTAAGAAGCTTGCCTATTTTGCAGTTATGACCACCATTTTGTCAAGTAAATCTGCATTTTTACAAACTCACAGTCACATTTACATTATGGAGATTCATAGGGTATGTGTGTGTGTGTGTGTGTGCGTGTGCGTGTGTCTATAATCAAAATCAGATATAGCTATTCAGCATTAGTTGTGTCATTCATCTACAGTGCCATCATATAAATATATTACAAAGTTTTTCTTTGTGGCTTTTGGCAGGAAGATGAAGAAGACGGCGAGTTACGGCGTTCGAGTTATCGTCATCGTAGTACATCCGGTACATCCCGCTGCTCAATATCATCAATTACATCAACACATCGGCCACTGACGACCTCACAACAACATTCCTTCTCATCATCGCACTCATCCATGTCATATCCCTACTCTACGCCATCATCACCAGCTCCTCTGGTAAGTTTCAAAGATATTGTATGGTATTTTGCCTTACATAAACAACTCCATGAACACTGTGGTCATAAAAATGTGTATTCTGATTTTCCTATTTTAAAAGAAAAATAATCATTTCAACAAAAATATTAATGATCTATCACTATAATGTGAAGTGTCCAGGATGAGACCTGATAGCCAGTGTACAGGATTTAGCTTCTGTTTCATATTGAGTCCTTTCCCTCCAGTAAAAGTTATCTTTATGTTAAATACCTTGGCCTATCTCACGACAACTTAGTTTAATGCACTCTTAAAAATGTCTGTCATGTCAGAAGGTCAGACAATATTAAAGATCTTCAGTAATACTGATAATGATCAACATAGAAAATCAATCATAATCTAGCCAATGAGACCAATTATCTTTGTTAAAATTATAACTTTCATTTTATAACATTATAGAATAAACTGATGTAAATTGGCAGTTTCCGATATTTTGATACAGCATTATCAAGTTCTTGATACATTGATAGATATTAGTTATGCCTATAGTAAATCTTTCGTTGTTTTGAAACTGTTTAATTAACTGTTCCTGTATTATCATAAATGAACTTAGAGCTAGCTGATGTGCATTTACTGTGAACCTCTCCAAATGGACCAGCCAAGAGACCAACATCAGTTAGTCCATGAGGGCAGGTCACTGGTCCATTTAAATAACACTATTGAAAAATAGAGAAGGGAAACTGTGGCTTTATGTATTAATTGGCCATGAATGTAATAATCAATGTTATTTACACATTAGTATAACATACACATAAAACATGTAAATTAATAAAATGCTGTGTAAATTTAAAAAAACATAACTTTAACAGTATATAAATTTCTATAGATGCATAAAATAAATTCGCAATATGTCTGACATCATTAGACTAAAGAAAGAATAGCAACGACTGGTGATTTTATGTTTGTGTCGGTTTAAAATGGAATTAATTTTATGGGATTGATACCATATTCCCATGAGGTGAATTAGCAGTTATGACAGTGATCTTCTTAACTGATAAACAGTTTAAATAATCACTGACAAATAAACTCTGATGCACATGCATCAAGGCATAAGTCCCACCCACAAGCTCACTGGTTGGTCAATTCCTGAATAGTCCATATTTTCTTTTGAAATAGATTTTTATTTTTGGTACAATTGTTTACAACAAATATTAAATTTGTATATTATTAATATTAAAATATGACCATGGGAACACATTTGAAAATAAGTTTTTAACATTTTTTATATTTTATTTAAGAAGAGTAAAATAGTCTATGGAAGATGTATGTATCAAAATCTTTTGATAATAATTTATTTTAAATGTGTGTGTTAACTTGATACACAGTGTTTTAATCACCAGGAAAGATTTTATTTTAACAACTTACATCCACCACATGTTTATAAAGTCAAACATTCATTGACTACATTACATTCACAATTAATCATTTGTATATTGTAATAAAAACTAATTTCTTTTCTCTTTGTGAATGTAGTCATGTTTTCTGATATTAATCTAAATAGGTTCTAGTTAGAGATATTTTGTTGATAAAACATATTTAGATCTAATTACGTTTAGAAATATGATACTATCATTAAATCAATCTTCTATCAAACCTTATAAAGGTACGAAATGGTGTTTATCAAGCACATATTGTTATTA
Organism: Paralvinella palmiformis; assembly: GCA_025642065.1. Classification (NCBI taxonomy): domain Eukaryota; kingdom Metazoa; phylum Annelida; class Polychaeta; order Terebellida; family Alvinellidae; genus Paralvinella; species Paralvinella palmiformis. Next base: position 1,310,820 of record JAODUP010000009.1, read on the forward strand.
AAATGTACCTCGGTTAACATATATTTAACATGAGCTAAGTGTGAAATAATTTTAAAATGTATTAGTCACAGTGTTTTTCACCTTTTAGGCTCCAGAAGCAAACGTTTCTACCCAGGCTGGCTCTGACCGTGTTGAGAAAATAAACAGTTCTGACCAATCATCTTTCATCCGGCAATCACACGAAAACTACTCTCCACAAGTAGAAAGAAAATGTTGATGTGGATAACTACTGTTTTGTGAATTGTCAGTATCAATCTGTGTTTATTATGTGATTGTGTCCATATTGTAATCAGTGTTATGAAAGAAAACTTTAAAACATATTTTTGGAAACATTATATGTTTGCAATAAGCCAACAGGGGAGGGGGAGTGACAAAACAGCATCCAATCATGGCTTACTTCGTACTGAAAATCTATATCATTTTGGTAAATATTTCTTTTAGTTTTGATGAGTTTAAAACAGATGAGTTTTTCTGATCATCCGTGAATGACACTTGTAAATGTCTAAATGAATATGTCTGTATTCATGTTGCATATACGTAATTGTGGACACATGTATCACATGTAGACATGTTGATGTTGTTGATGTTGTAGAAGTGTTTATGTTTTGACTTTGCCCAGGCTTGGAGATATTTTTATGTAAGCAGTGTTATATATATTACCATCATGTGAAATATCATAGAATAGTAATGGTGAACCTAGTTTCTGTTCTCAGTACATCCATTAGTATTTTGAATAACTATTTGAAAATTTAAAGCAACACATTTCAAAGATGTTTCCAATTGATATTCTTTTTTTTAAAGAATTAGGTCACAAAAACACTACTTTGGAACATTAGTAGGGAATTAAATGCTGCCAGTTTGTGTATTAATTAGGCATCACTCGCTGCGTTCAGTTAAATTTATGGATTTGTTCAATCATACAACCTGCAGCCCATACTGTAAATCATTCCAAGTTTATCAGTTATTCTTTACCGTGTATAACGTATTAGCTACTGGTACACAAGACAGTTCCAGTGTAACGGCTGTTTTCTTGCAGCCACATGGCTCACATTTCATTTTTATATGTCGTAAAAAGAAAGTGTATTTACACCACAGGTTATTTACAGCAGATGTTTCTGAATATTTTCTACTTTTGAGTAGTTTCTTGTCTGTCTGACAAAATGATAAGCCATCAAACTCTGGATTTATTACTTTTATTTATAAATGAATGCGTGCAATAACATAAAGAGACATTTTTGTCAAGTTTAAAGTATGGTGAGCTAATTATGAGGTTCAACTGGTTAATTATGTGAATTTGTTCAGTATAGTCAGTCACCTGTGATGATACTGTAATTTGAGTCTTGTCAGTATTGCTTGATGTACTATGGCTTTGTACATTATGCCTCTTGTTGCTAGCCAGTGATATTAATATTTTGATAATTCTGTTATGATAACATTTTTATGGTCATTACCAGTATTTCTGCTATGATACAATAGTTGTATTCTTGCACAACCTTATGTTATAAAAAATCATGCAATGAAAATAATGTTAGACAAGTTAGACATTCATAAATATTGTTAACATTTTAAAATGTTGTGTCAGTACTCAGCCTAATTGAAAGGATAACCCCAATTTCCTTACTACTTAACCAATTTCCTTTCTATTATTATGAAGTCCATCAATGTGCCAAAGATGACCATTTTTTAGACAGAATAATCCTCCTGTATTTTTCTATTCTAATCCTTGTATTCTAATAGAATCAACTACAGGTACTTCTGAATTTATGCCCCACACACTCAAGACATACTATAAACAGTTTAATATTCGCTAAACATTATATGATTATATAAATTTTGTGATGTTCTAAAAACTTAAATTTTAAAGAGCATAAAAACATAAACCAAGACGTCTATAAAAAAATTATGCTAGTTCAGTATCCCAAATTAATGTCTTTGGATGTATGAGTGCTTACAATAATGAGTTTGGTATGGTATCATATAATGGAATACAAACTCATGTGCTGAAGGTTGCATTCTAGAAGAAGTAGGAATCAATTGGTTATCAGTGGCTAATTCTAGCCAGCTCACATCAATGAAATGTGTATAATAACAGAAATGACTTTTCTGTGTGCAACTAGTCAGTGATATATTCTAGATGATTTTGCTGTTAATGCTTAAAGTGAAGTATTTGTTGATCATTTATTGGAATATTTGTATTTATTCCAGCATTTATATGTCAAACAATAATAATATACAGGTTTTTTTGTAGACCATATACAAATGCAGACAAATGGCAATATATCATTAAGATGTGGCGTTACGTAGTTCACTCCGAAATGATTCATATACTTGTCGTACTTTTGGGTTTTTTGGTGTACACGGACAGATTGTGCTCAGCTATATACAAATTAAATAAGCAGTGTTCAGTTATGGTTCACACTGATCTGAAGTAAAAAATGTTTGACTAATTCATAGATATGGGTTTTTTTTTTTCAATATACTACCATCAACAGAGGTCAGACATCTTGTGACCTCTCAAGTTACTTTCTTGTTTTATATATATATATATATATATATATATAAAACAAGATGTGTTTGCTAAATCATGTTTTTATGTCAGATTGTGGACAATGTTACTACTTTTTAGAGCCATGGTAGCTTATTGACAGACCAGGAATATATATGTTTATCAACTAGTGCAAAGAAATAATCAAGTATCTACCAAAGGATACTTGCCTCAGCTGTGTAAACTTAACAATAGTATTTATTTGCTGTGATTATATTAATTCAGCTTATTTGTATTCAGATTTTAATTATATCTATGCTGAAAAATCAAATCATTATTTATTTTTGATTTACACAAGTAGTGTAATATCTATGCAATGCAGTTATTCAATGATTCAGATGAATAGAGATGCACTTTATCAAACTATGTAATCTATTGTTATTTAACAGATAAAAGATCTGAATTTTACCTTATCTTAATACACTTTTTATGATGGCTTTCAGGCTTACCAGTTTCTTCATTTTAAGTGTGAAACTTGTGCAGTCAGTATTGTATATGGAATATTTCTTGAGATCAGTTAATAAACCAGAAATGACATTTATTTCTTGATTAGGGGGTTAATACAACATACCTCCTTTCTTACAATGAATTATTGAATAACGGAGTAATAATGTACAGTAACATCAATGAAATGAAGCAGATTTCATTTTTCTTAAAACAGGCTTCCAAGAATAAAATACAGCAATTAAAAGAATGCGAATGATCATAATCCTGTTTTGAAATTGCTGCTCAACTCTTCAGATTTATGTATTTTGTAGACGCAAAAATTCCTTTCTTCACTTATATTTATTTGTTTAGTGTCTGTGTGGATGTTCCCAACTTATTTAGTACTCTTTTCTTTCTTGTCTGTGGACTTCTTTTGGAATCTAAAACAACAGCTATTATGATCTAGGATCAGATTTATGTTAACCTTAATAGAAGACAACAGTATTACCAGTATTATGGATGTGATCTCGTTGTGAAATAGTAATGCAGTTCTAACATAGTCCTCACACAACCAAGAATTTAGTGGGCAGACTTTGATTAACTGAATCACCAAGATGTCCCTCGTATATTAAACTGAATATGAAAAATTTAGATTTATAGCCGTGTCATTTAATTATAACTTCTTACAAATATGGTAAAATACAGCTAATAAACCACAGACTATCAGTTATTTTCAACTACACCCTTTAGCCTAAACTAAATGTATTTTAAAACTATTTTATGAAAGTCGACAACAAAATTTTTAAATTGGGTGCTTTCACAATATGTGTCTGAAATCTATTCTTCATGTGTTTATTCTATAAGTAACCAGTGTTGATCATGTCATCAACTGGAAACACAAGCATGTGTTTTCAGTAAATCAAATATATAAAAAGCTACTAAATTATTCACTTTTATTAGTGAACAAGGAAATGAAGTAAAACAAACCAAAATGTTTTGGAGCAACACAATCTCAATTGCTATGATGCACAGCATTATTGTAATTGTATATATCATGATATAATTGACTTTAAATCTGGTTAATAAATATATTTTCCTAAATCTTTATTTACCAGATTATAACTTTGTCCCCATGGTAATTAGTAATAAAAATTACAGGAGACTGTCATTGATTTTACTTCTCATTTTTCGTGATAAAACTGCCAAGAAACTTAACAGAATATGGTATATCATTAACTATCACTGAGACATCAATATCAAATTGTGACATTTGAATACTAGACAAACAACTGATACAGATTTATTTTACAATTTGTATCTTACAACAACTTCACTGTATGACGAGTCTGATAGGTTTACACAATGTTCACCTCGCAATAACTATACAAAAATTAACATGCACACTACATATTATAAAACAAACTTCATTATTACAGGCAACCTAGATATGTGACTTAATTTCATTCGCAACTGATACCATTAGTTTTATGGCTAACGGGTAATCAGCAAGTCTGAATACACTTGATAAAGCTGAATCAGTTCTATGCTTCCATTCTCGCATACACCTTCCATCCTCCTGTATGATACACATTGTACGATGAAACATTCTTAGTTTTCCATGACACCAAACTAGTTATGGACGAAATTACTGCCACATTGCAGAGCTAATGGGGCAATATTTAGTACAAACTATTGAGGAAAATGAACCCATTAAATGACCAGACACAATGGTGTCTGAGAGTCAATAAAAACTCGTCAACATTCTAATTGATGCAAATCATGATGATGGATGTAAAGTATCATTGTGTAATATTGAGACCATGAAAAACAATCATAAACAAACAAAATAAGTGAGCACCACAGGTACAGAGGACATCAGTAACTATCTCATCTCAGCATTATCATTTTTCAATCTAAAGTCTGAGAATTCTAGTCAATATCTAGATAAATCTTCAAAATTATATCAAGTTTTAAACAAACCAATGATGGTTACAACAAAATAGGTGTGACAATAGGTAGCTTGTTTCAACCCTTCAAAGTTTTTATTCATACGATATCTCTCGAATATATTTTGTCAATCAGTGTTATTACGAAAAACAACCACACAGGCACTTAAGCATCATTTATACAAATGATAAAATGACAGATACACATATTTAAAGGCAGAATTGTTCATATTTAATACAAAACTGAATAAGACACTAGGCTAAAGCCATACTTATAAATCACGAATTAAATGAACCACTTTATATTTGAAATAATTGTGTGTGTTTCCAAAGGGATGCATTAAAAAACCAGCTGAAACTCGGTGATTCACAGAGCAATGATAAGTTAAGATCTAGAATATGACTGGGCTATTCCAAAAAATCAACAACTTCTGATAACTCTCTCCGTCTTGCCTCTTTATGTGCCCATCTGGCCTCGGCTAATTCTGGTGTAATCTTCCACTTCTCATGATAAATTCTGTTTCCGCAAGCTGGACACTTCTTACCACCTGAAACAACCACATATTTAAGTTTCCACGTGCATGCATGCACACACTATGTTATTTATACTTATATAGGTTTGTGGGAATGTAAAATAAAGATCAATAAAATAAGTTAATGTGCACCAATAGAGAGTTATTCAGAAACTGGTCTGCTATGATTTACCATTCAAGCTAGAATGTTACAGCGAAGCTAATATTCATCATACCAGTAAAAGGTGGTGTTTTCATATATGTATCAAGACAGCCATGGTGGAAGAGGTGTTTACAGTAAACCCTCTCAATAAATCTGGAGTCCGATGGTTCATTACTAATATTCTGAAAAATAACAAATTACAAATATTAAAGATGTTTTGTCTCTTCTTTATTAAATATTTTGGTCATTTCACTCTTTTAATGTCAAATATTAAACTGTTTCAATTAAACCATATAATAAATTGATTGAAATCACACCAACTGATTAAAGACTGTTTTAACATGTATTTTTTTTACTTCTGGATGTCACCATCTTGAAACGCTGATGATATCACAAATGGAATTAGCTCCATTATCGAGTGGAGTATTCCAGGTTCATTTTCTTTTCATTACAGCTTGTGTTATCTAGAATTAGTTGTCTTTTATCAGACTTGTCATAGTTAAAACATGTGTTGCTGCTATTCATGCATGATTCCAATGAATCATGCATGAATTTAAATTAGTACCAAAGATTAGGCATATATGTATAAAGAATAACCAGACTAAATAAACCAACTTCTCACTATCAAAACAAATATCTTGTGCTGTGATATCAGCTTCAACACAGCCCAGGTTAGATACATGACAGAGTCAATTACCATATTCAGATATTTATCTTTCTCTGAAATATACAATTCTTTATTAAAACTTTAGACAAGACTAATTCCAATCATTTCATATTTTCAGGAATCTCATGTTATTAAACACAAATCACATTACAATACCTTGATATTTAAACTGAGTGAATGCACAGGTCTTTGGCAGTTAAGAGTTGCCATATAAGGCATTCTCATGATTATTTGATTCTCTCCTTTCTCAGTTGACATATTTTAGCTAGGCAGAGAATTGTGTACTGTCATTATCAAGATGTGTGTGTGCGTGTGTGTTTTTGGTATAGTATTGCTTGAATATAAAGCCTAAGGCTGACAATTTACTCAGTTGTGTGTGTAACATTGCCATTCTGTTTGTGCAAACAATGAGAATGTGTGCACATGAGTTCAAAATAATAAGACAGGATAGCAGTGTATATTTCAAATTCACACTCCTCCTCTGAACCATTACTGTAACTACTGTTGCTCATATTATCCAATAAAAGATCTATCAAGTCAGGTAAACTCTAGTATATTTAGCAGTTACGTACCATGTGTAACATCATGCTCATTGAAAAACAGTTTGCTTGCAATTGGTTTGCTTCAGTTTTTAATTTAGTGATTTATCAATTTACTGTGCCATTTTATTGTTTTTGATAGATATCATGACCTTTTTTAAACGTATTTTAGTCAAAACTTTCACTACTCTCTGACTAACCCATGGAGTGAAATAGTCAAACAAACAAAATCACTGCCCTTGTTTAACCAATATATAGAGATATAGATATATATACATACTGTTGGATTTTCAGGTAAACATGGCTCTCTACAACATGGACAGATCTCCTTTGGGAACGTGTGGATGACTTCCTTAACTAAATACTCACAGACAGGTCCTAATGATGGCTTTGGCTTAAATGGAGCATCTCTGTAATACAACAGAAGAACCACATCATACAAGGCACATTATGAATATTCAATATATTACTTAGGTTATGGAAAATTGATTGCAGTAGCTACAGTAGCAATGATCAACAAATACAATTATTACAGAAAAAAAATTTTTTTTGATTACAAACAATGAATAAATTGGCTACAATCAACAAGATGCACCAATAATAGTTCAAACTCCAACACGCAATAAAAAAAACTTAAATTTTCATGATTTTTAAATAATATATATTTTGGTGCTTATGAAAGGGTTAACTAACTACATTAAAAGTCCACACAAAACATTTCTGTAATCTCTATGCATTTAGACAGCAAAAGAATAATCAATAAAGAATAATTAAAGACCATGACAAGATCATCTTTAATGCAGAAGTAAGTATTACATGGCCAGCATACAGATCTTGTACACTAACTTTGGAGTCTTTTTCATTGGAGGCTGAACACATCTTCTAGCTATTTCTACTGCCTGCATCACAATGTGGATCCGAAATGTCTCTGGTAGGTTCTGATCCTTAATCTCAACACTAGTTTGATAAAACAGATAATTTAACTGAGACATAATGGTTCATATTTAGTGAACTGTGTTGTTATCTATCACATTATTGTAAGGGTGCAATAACACATATTATTGCAATTTCATGTATTATGGAAAGTAACAGTAATTTCCTTAAGAATGACTCAGCTATTATATTAATATTAGTGACAGTTATATATCCTTAAAAATTCATTTCACAGAGAGAATTTAGTTGATAGCTATTTTGAACAATTGTTCAAAATAATATTGTTTTTGTTTTCAGCATGTGTGTGTGTGTGTTCCCACTCTCAAAAATTCCTAAACAAAATTTAACTATTTTTTTTTACTTCAAAGTCCTTTTGTAGGAAGGATCCCAAATAATATATTCTGGAGAAAAAAAACAGAATCAACATTCTGTGGTTCAAGGTAGTAACACATGTCAAAATCCCACAAATCACAGTTGTATAATAACTTTTGATATCTAATGTTTAGAACTTACCCAACCTGAACCTCGGGGTATTCATCTGGTATAGTTAGCTTCGCATTCAGGTAGTATGCTCCTTCTTTAAGCTTCAGTATTACTTGAGATGTCTTCTGTTTTAGTTTGATTTCATCATCTTTTGTCATTAAATCACGTTTAATCCTACTGATCTCATCGCTGCACACACACAATGGATTCTCAGCAATAAACTTATTGATAAATTCTACCATAGGAAGTATCTAGTGGGAAAAACAAACAAAACTGGTTTTAACATTTGGACAACCTAACTGACATTTTCATGTGAATATTGAATGAAACTCGAGACAACTAAAATTGTTATCTTGTAGTTTAATATTAAATGACTGGGGGGGGGGGGTTCTAGGTAAAACAAACTATACTTATTTTACATTTACGTATTTTGATGTTAAGTTGTACTTTGTTTGCCATTTATCACACCAATCCCAGTTATAACTTCCATTTTTTCTGAAAATGTTACATCATTTGGATGCCTAAAATTCCTATTTCTAATCCTTTCTGTTCTTAAATGGTTGTTGGTGACCAATTTGTTTATACAAATTATTTAGCTTTTACCTGTCTTTGTCCAAGAAGTTTCTTTGCTTCATCCTCACAAATTTGTGAAAGTCCATAGAGTAGCCGATCCGCAAGCACTTTACTCTTCAGTTCAATGACAATAGGCTCATGAGGATAATTATCGGGGAACAGAAAACAAGCATCAAGAGATTTGTGGGTAGTCTTCCTGAAACAGAAGCGTTGGTCTAGTCATATCATCTAAATGGCATCAAATGTAAACAGGAAAAATAAATATTTAAAAAATGATGTAGCCCTTGCCTTTACCATTAATAATGTCTACTGTTCTCCACTTAGTGTTAGGTGTGAAAAACAATGTAATTAATCAGTGACAATTAGTTGTGCTATTCTTAATTGCATTATATACAATAATTCCTATCTTGGAGTGCACTGTGATACCTGTTACAGACACATAATTATTCAAAATTTATCTCTCAGCATCTTCTAAACACAGATAATGGCGAGAAATCTGGGAATGTCTTTACAAGTACGAAACACATATAAGAGAACTCTATGGTAAATACTAGGATGAACAAATATGGAGAATTACTGCAAATACACTGACACTATCACACATCATTAGTTGATTTTTTCTTTATTATGCAGTTACCAATAATATATTTAACATTTAGCAGCTTTAGAGAATCCTATTCTGTTTAGAAAAGGTTTCTGTTTGTATCAGACCAAAGTTTAAATGTGGTTTCAGTACAATGTTAGTAAATCAAGGATTCACTGTCTTGGAGCATGCAACATATTTCCACCAATTAAGAGGGATTTCTGTTTGTATGGACACGTTTATAAAATAATTATCTCCTAATTTTCTAGATAAATCTTTTACCAAATCCATAAAAAAGACATTAGGACTAACTACAAGCAAATTTACAATAAACATGGCTGTTTCACGGTATCAACATATCTTTATGAATTTTACTGCAGGATATGATTATTTATTATGTAATTAATCACAATTCCCAGTTATAATCCACAATCCTTCCATCCTAGTATATATGGTCACTATTATTAGCATATAGAAGTCACAAATATTTATCAAAAGTCATACATACTTTATTTTAAATCTGACCATGGCTGCTACACAAGCAACTAGCTCCACACCATTAATGTCCTTGGCCTTGGCTCTAATTAGCTCCAGTTCCTTCTGGATAGGATCCATACTTTAAAAAGATAAGGAATACTAGCCCAGCTGTTCCATCAGTTGTTCATCTCCTGCAAAAGAGTACCACTTCATATTAAGCAATAAAAAACATACCAAACATAAAACCTGATAACATAAAAAAACAATTTGACCCCACTACCATGAGAAACCATTACATACAAATTATATATAATTATATCAGTAGCACCTATCAGAAATCTTGTTGAATGTATCATTTGTGAGTCAGATTTAACACTGGTCACAATTGGGACAGATAGCTGAGTGGCCAATCACTGGAAAAGATTCCGCAAATATATAGGCACCATGGGCAGATTCAAACTTGGACCTAGGGCCAGAATTTGTTTTCTTGATTCAGTTGTCCCCGAGCAAGTAGATTGGAAATGCACTCATCCAACAAATTTTCACCTGAAATGATTATTCAGTGAAGCCCATTGCTACTCTGTTAAGTTAATCGTAGCCATTTTCACTCGGATTAAATAAATAAAATTCCAAATAACCAAGAATGCATAGCCAGTAAACTGCAATGAATACGGCTTTTAATCTGCAACACCATTTAAATAGACAGTGTGTTGTCTTAAGCCGAGATTCCATATGTGCATTATGTGAATACAACAAAAAGAGGAAAATGTGTAAATGTACAAGCATGATTCCATATGTGCGATCGCATATGTGATTTTCGAATGCAACAAAACAGATTGCTCCATGTAGCAATTGGTGCAAATGCAAATCGGACGGTTGAATCCATGTTTTTACGACCCGGGTTAAAATTCTGGATTCAACCATCCGATTAGTGTGTCCAGACAGGCTTTCCAAAGAAATTAGGTCAGAAGGTGAGAGGGGTGCCCAAAATACATGGATATCGCAATGTCACATACACTGCCATAATGTCACATTCACATTAAGTATACCGCATATATGGAATCTTGGCTTTAAGCTGAGATTCCATATGCTGTATGGAAATACATAAATGTTTAATAGCTAACACATTAATAATGAATGGTAACTTGAAATATCTGTAATGTCAGTGTGGTGTGAATGGGAAATAAAGACGAAGAGAATTAAGTATAAATAATAAAGCACACATTTAAAGCTATGCTTGGCAAAAACTAGTCAACAAAATATATTATATTAATTCAGAATGTATATAGACCATCACTAAAGACATCCTTGAATATAAAAAATTTCACCAAATGTTTATTCTGTGCAACTAAATTGGCCATTATTTCTTTATGTTATTCTTGCTGAGTTATTTAGCTTAAGTGTTGATCATACCTGGGACATATGGCTGAGGCACCACTCTCTAACGAAAAACATCTCACAAAGACAGATATAAGCCAGATTCAAACCTACAACATGGACATTTAAGGTGCCCTACTCTACCCACTGGTACATCAGAGTACCAACAGTAATTCCTATGATTTTTGATAAATACGTAATTTGTCCTGTTGTCGTTTTTTAACCACTAGGTAAATAAAATGGAAACACTAACTTGTCAGCTAGCAGTATATTTATAATTGAAGTGTAAAATCAAAATTGTGGCAAGACTATCACACTGCCTGATTTCACAGCATTGCTAAATTTAGGCTGCTAACTATCAGATCAAAGGTTCAAGGCTGCATTTGATCCAGGCACAAAAACATGGCCTATAAATATTTATATGTTTATCAAGCAATCTATCACAAATACGCATTGTATGGGCAATGCTCTGAAATAGTTAACTGAGGAATATGACACGTCATAACCAACTATATCACCAGAAGATCAGTTAAAATATCAGAAATCTCACTCTGTTTTCGCCATTTTAAGTTCTATATAGTTCCTCTACTGGGATAAACTGACAGGCAATTTTTTGTACAAAAAGCCAGTTAATTGCATTAATATCTGCTTTAACTAAATATTAAAGATCATGATTGTGCACCTTTTAACACAATTTGTTTTTTGTAATCTGACTATAACACTAAGCCATAAATTGAATAGGGTTTGCTTCTATGAATCAGAGAATTTAAATCTTTTAATCCTTCAAAGATTATGTTCTGTATTTAATTGTTATCTTTTCAGTGAAAATTCCTCTTTTGGTGTAATAATTAAACACACTGGTATTTCAAATAGGGTTTTGTACTCACTGATTCACGATTGTGGGTTCTCAATGGGCACCATACTGTGTCTTATTATTAAGACATCCAGGCGACAATTTTCTAGAATATATTTTACCTAATATTATCATGCTACACTATTCTCACCAATGTCCAGACCGTCCCTGCTTGACATTAGCTGTATCCCAGGAAATACTGTTATACCCTCTTAGTATTCAAACATAATGGTTAGAAATCATTACTAACACATAACACTAACAGATACTTGGATATTTGCAGACGTGGGATCAATTCCATAAATATATTTATCAATTCCAAAACTGAATTGATCCAATGTCTGGCCAATTGTGGAATACATACTTCAACACGGGAAAATGCAAAACATCAACTGGGGGTAAAATCCTAGCAACAAATAATGTTAATGCTTACTTGTTTTAGAAAAGTTAAATGGATAATTATTTTTGTGGACACAGTCAATTTCAAATTCTAAAAAAAAAAGTCAATTCCAGAAATCAATTGGCTGGTTAATATTTCAGCCAAACATTATGCACATCACATTAGTTTATCTTCCTCAGTCAGGTATCGGTACTACTGATCCAATGTGAAGTTCTAGTTATGTGTCATCCATCTGTTGAATAATATTAGGTTTTATTAGAAACAAATAGATGTGAAAATATGTTTATGTTGGAAAAAATACAATATTTACATTACAAGGCGTTGATATTAGCAGAGGTTCACTAATTATGATCTCCCCCATGCCTTATTTTGAGCACTGTAAATAATTATAGGAGTGTAGGAACACAAAAGTATATTTATTTCATACATGCCATCAAGATGAATATACTGACTTCATTCTAACATAAACAAATGTTGAGCTTGAGTGGTATGGCAATGTAACACTCTGGACCTGTTTATGAACATTTTTAATATACTGCTGCATATCTGTCCTATAAATGTATGGTGTAGTAATAGTAGTATGATCTATTAAAACCCACTCTTCATACCATAACACATTTTAACAGATACAAAATATTATGATCTTTATATAACATATCTTAATATAAAAGGAAATGAGCTATTATTTTTCTACAGTATATAAATAAGAATATATAAATTACACCCAGATATAATTATGTGCTCTTAAATGTGTTCTTATATATTATAAATAAAGGCTCTAATAGTAATACTTCCAGTTTATTGTTTATTATTTAGAGATGTATCAAATAAGTAGACTTGTGTAGCAGGCAGATGACATCTCAATATAAGCCCTATAATGAACCAGAAAATGGTTATTCTAGTAGTAATTGACCAATATAAGAATAATAATGAATAGGTTTCAATAAACAGTAACAGCATGGTAATGTACCAGAAAATGTATGGTTATATTATGCCAATACATTATAATAACAGAACACTTCCAGGAAATATACTGGGTCAGTTGTATATTAATGTGCAAAATGTTACCATCACATACTGTACAAACATGAATATGGTTATTCTAGTAGTAATTGACCAATATAAGATTAATAATGAATAGGTTTCAATAAACAGTAACAGCATGGGGTCAATTCTATTTTGTCAATTTATGAGTAATGTAGTCAGGGTCAGACTGTCGCTGGTACCAAGGCCGTCTGGCAACAGCCAGCACATGATTTGTTATCTAGAGGTGTCAAATGATCCGGATCACAATTAATCTGTTTGATGCACAGGGATCCAGAAAGCACAGGAATCCAGTAAGGTATGACAATCTGATCCTACAAAAGGTGTATGTCCAAATCGGCTGTGATACGAAAACGGCAGCACTATAACCAATATGGCCGCCTCCATAAACTATTAGGGGCAGATGTTATTTTTGGTCTATCTAAGATGTGTCATTACTATTGAAATGTGTGAGCATGTGTAATTGAATGGAACAGCAAATGAGGCCATGCAAAGAAAGACCATAGAAGCCACATCAAAGGAAAACGATTACAGCAAGCAATGTGATAATTAATTCCAAAGCTGGCACATGGGAACTACTAATAAACTACTTCAAACATCATTACGGAAACGAACACACAGCAGCAGACAACCTGAAGCGGCCATTGTTACATATCGTCACACAGTGGGTGAAAACAGCTTGGGATTAAATCGACCCCGTCATTATTACCAAATCATTCAAGAAGTGCTCTATCAGTAATTTTGGGGTTTGGAATAAATTTGCTGATTTTAGTGCGTCTTATACACAGGTTCAACTCTATGGGGGTTTATTGGTCCAAAAACATGGTGCGTCTTATAATCGAGAATATACAGTACTACCTTTTACCACGAGTAGGTACCCTGAGGACCTACTTAGAATATCTGTTCCGAGTAGGATTGTCATGGAAGAAATATTTCTAAATTAAAAAATTAAATGGTAAATTAACATGTATATTGACCCAATTTCTGGTACTGTAAAACACACGGCTGGCAGGTTTTTTACACAGACATGCACTGTTATTTAATGTCATGTAAAAAACAAGCTTTTTACATGAAAGAAATTAGTACATATTGTATAATGCATTGATTGTGTACTTAATTGACACAGAAAGCCCACAAAACCTAATTTAACAATCAATAATCACCAAGCACCAAATCAAATCACAACTGGATACAATTGTCCCATGATACCCTAATCACCAATTCTAGGTGACACTCACTGAATGTATGACCATAACTTATGAGCCCAATCACTAATCCCCTGGTCTGATGATCTGCTGATCCCCCATCTCACACAAATACCTATTGTCATTGTATTAGTCACTTAATTATCCCAAATCGTGGTGTTTGTGACTTCATTTCTGAATATATAAAAACAGCCCAATATCACATTTAAATCAGAATTTTTATCTGTCATGCTACTGTACCTACATCAGGGTTGGCAGGTTTTTTACCCAGACGTTATTAACACTGTTAATATTTAGGTCCTACATATGTTGATTTCTGAACACTGAAAAGTTTCCTGACATTGAAAATCTCTGTGTTGTGACTGTCATATCATATTCTTTATCAAGACCTTAACCGTATATAAAGGTGGAAAGCCACAAAACTCTGTATGGGAACCCTTCCTTCATGTGACTGTTGACAAAACAAAATATGCTAAATGCAAGAAATGTGGTTATTAGCAAGCCAGCAATGCTGCCAGAATGTAGGTACATTACACAAAGTGTTCAAAAGATTCTGCCTCAAATCCTGAACAGTTAAGTTAACCTTAGAGAAACGCCCAAGGTCCAGATCCTGTTCTGGATCTCCACCATGCAAATGCCTTTTTTTTATTTTTGAAATATTCATACCAAAGTTCGCAATTGTCTTGGAATTGCACAGCCTTTAAAGGGATAGTCCACTGTCAAAAATATTTTGCAGACTAATACAGACTGGAAGCTCCTGAATGCTGACATCACTTGAATGCATCCGGTTGACCTGAAGTCTGTAGAGCCCATACAAAAGCATGTAAACAAGTGTGAACAAAGAATTATTCCAGAACATAACGGCACTGCATTGTTAAAATTACGTCATAAATTGCATACAACCATAACGGTTTGAGCCAGAAGGAACCTGACAATAGGAAGATGATTCAAATGGCTCAGATATTAACACTCAAGAGAAACTATGATATCAGGTATATTTTGTGATTATTATTGTGGAATTTTTGGTTACTGTTCTAAGCATTACATATTTTAAAAATATTTTCTGAGGGTGGACTGTCCCTTTAAGCTCATATTCTGCTATAGAATGCTCAGAGGAATGGTTGAATTAGAATATGAACTATGTTGATGTTATGTATAATTGTTTTCCACTGAGTAGTTAACATCTGTTATGTCACAATCTACATTTCATTTATGTGCCAATATTTAAGGTAATGCAAAAAAAAAGTTACAGCATTTTGTTATTTCTATATGTGAATGCTTATGAGATGCATGTGAGTGAAGACATAATTATGTGAATGTGTTTACTTAGTTACACAATGTTCATTCACGCTTTTTTACAGTTAATAAACGTTTCTTACGATGTATTGTAAAAGTTTTTTACAGTAAAAAAATGGACCATGGTAAAACAGTATTGGGCTGGAAAGTCACGTGTTTTAGAGCCATAACCAGTTTAGTATGACAATTTTACTGGGATACTTCTAAAGGCTGCTTAGTTATATTTTTAACTTCAATATTAAATTGGTTTAGAAGGTGATGTCAAGACTCAAGAGTCTCTTTCCAGACTTATCATAGTCAACAGTAAATATAGTTATGGAGCAAGGTGATAAATCAATGAATTTAAGCAATCGTAAACTATGTTATCAATTGACGTGTTGTAGACGAATACAGGTCATTTTGGGACAAGACCAAATTGGGACAAGACTAAATCGGGACAAGACCAAATTGGGAATACTATTATAGTTGCCACATAAAGCAATGTTGATATACAAGCAAACATGTAGGTTATGTAACTTTCTATATTAAATAACTGGCAAACTCAAACTGAGTTAGATGCAGAAATAGTACACAGATAGATTTCGACCATGACTGTCAGTATTAGTTGATCAAACATCAATATATTATAGTATATACTGCATACGAATTAATTAAATAAAAAATAATAAATCTACTTTTGACTGTTTTGTCATTTCTAATCTAGACTAGACTAAGACCCTCTACTGACAAGTCTGGACTTAAGACGTCACTAGGTGAGTAGGTCTAGGCTAGGGTCCACAACAGACTGTACTTTTCTATCAAAACTAGAGTAAAATTTTAATTAAATTACGATTTATTTATATACAGCAGCAGAAGAAAAAAACAAGTTAGTCATGAGATCGATATAATAGTTAAGTTATTTAGCCTTACACGCTTGTCTTATAACAAAGTGACAGAAGTAACTCCAGTGATTGCAACTTCCGGTTTCTCTACCTGATCCATTATGGTACAAAGTCTTTTCGTAACTAATTTGTTACGCCACACACAACGTCGTAACCAATTACAAATAATTTTCATACCAATATTTTAAAACATTGTGTTCGTGGATTTTTGTCAAATTTTCTGACGTAAAATGATAACAGCAAACAAAAAAATTGAAAAAAGAAGGTAATCATTTGTGAAGACAGTAGAAATAAATATTTGGAATCAGTAAAACTGAGTGAGTCGTTAGTCTTTTAAAAAAGCAGTTCTAATCAGTTTAGTCTTATAGAAAATGTGGAGGAAGTGTCTTTACTAGAATTTATTTTATTTTATCTGTACCATACAATAAAAATGTTTTTGACTCATCAACTATCATACCAGAAACACATAACTGAGAGACTGCACTCGTTAAAATATTACCCCATAATCAAGTACAGGCTTCAGAAGGATTCGAACCTCGACTTGAAAGCTTGTAGCGCACTACATACTACCGTAGAACTATGCTACGTGGAAAACTAAGGAAGTAGTTAGTAAGTAAGTAAGTAATTAAGTAATTTATTCACTAAAACATCATGATATAATAATGTACATAATATGTTAAATTATCTATCCATAAATGTGATGTTATTAGTCGGGACAACCAATAGCCATAAAGACTGTCTTCCTCAGCATCCTAAAGCTAAATTAAACACAAATTAAAACAAATAAATCAACAATGATTCGAGATGATATGAAATAATGATTGGTGAGTGATGGTGAAGGTAAATCAATCTAATGTATCAATCAGTATGCTGCTGTCCGATCATGGAGTATGTCACTAATGTAAGTGAATCCCGGAGCGAAGGGAGACCAAACATCAATTGGAGAAAAAAAGCACCGGGTTGGTCCGATGAGAAAATACTAATATTATAAACGATTTTAAAATGTGTGGTAGATGAGGATAGGATTGTATGTCAACATTCAAATCTCAGTGATTGATACAAAATTATCAGTTAGTAATATATAAAGTATCAAATGTTTATAGTGAACGCTACTTTGTGCGAGGGCATTCTGAGCACATGGTATTGTTACAATGTTAAATTAGAATGTTGTATTATTTAATAAATGACTTCTTTAAGATAGATTTTAAAATATTTATGTTCTGGATTGAAAGCATGTCGTTGCTCAGGGAGTTTCATATCGATAGAACTTGAAGCACTGGGAGCAGGGACGAGAACTTATTTCGCGGTATTTGTTGGAATATATGGTCAGGATGTTTTTAATTGGTTTTGTTCTGGGTATGCGCAATAAAATAGGTTCGAAAAGAGCGGGGAAGTGTGTCATGTTTATAGTCGTGGGCAAACAGTACATTTTGGAATTGATAAAGATCTTGAATTTTTAGTATACTGTTATGTCTAAAAGTGGATCTGTATGACAGATAGACTTTGCTATTAATTATCCGAATGTCTATCTTCTGGGTAAATTCAGGTTTATTAATATGGATTGATAATCCCCATGCTTAGATGGCATAGATCAGGTGATTTGAGGATATCGGGAGGTAATATGTGTTCAATGCAAATAGGGGTCGTGATGTTTAAGATTTTAGCCTATTTATGATATTTCCATGTTAAGTTTTGATCCATATGGATGCCAAGAAATTGTATTGCCTTTTCTGGTTGATCATTCCCAATTCGAATTAGGTTAATGCCATTCAATATAATCGCCGTATTTTGCGGGAGGTTTGGTATTTTGATAGATGGGCTGAACAACGCATATTTGGTATTTTTTACGTTCAGAGATAATCTATTTACCCAAATCCAGTCGTTTAATTTAACCAGTTCATTGTTTATCGTGTTGTATAGAACAGCAAGATATACGTGTGACATATATAAGGTGCATTGTGTCATCAGCAAAGGAAAGTATGGATATATCAGTGCAATATGTAATGTCATTTATGTACATAAGGAAGAGAATTGGTCCCAAATTTGAACACCACAGATTACTTTTAATATTAGAGATCGAATCTGATTAAATTCTGTGTATTGATATTGATCGGAGATAACTGTTGACCCAATCATTTGGGTGTGCCTCGGATTCAGTAAAAATTAAATTTGTATAAAATAGTTTTATGGTTAATAGTGTCAAATGCTTTAGATAAGTCCAAAAACAACCCTAATGTTATTTCCTTTGGAGGTTTATCACTTGCGTCCGAAATGTACTTGAGGAGGTGCATGATTGGGTATATTGTTGAATGTTTTCTTCTTAAGCCATATTGGTGAGTGTATAGAAGAACTAGTTTCTTCGCCACATTGTTTTCCAATAATATAGAATATGCTGGAAGGATGCTCATAGGTCTATAATTATTGAAGAAGTTCTTGTTTCCTAATTTGAATATCAGGATCACTGTAGCTAGTTTAATTTTATCAGTGACAATTCCAGACTCGAAAAAAAGGTTGAATATATGTGTAATGGGGTCTGTTGTGTTCTAATTGGATTCTTTGAGGAGTTTAGTAGAAATATTATCATTTTCCAAGCTAGTTTTGGCTTTGAGAGAGTTGCATGTATTTATGAGTTGTATGGGTGAACAGGTCCAATGAAGAATGTTTTCTGGCATCGGGAATCCAGATTGAGATAACGGGAAAATCTTTTCTGATGGTGTGCCAAGAAGGTATTGAAAGATTTTTCATGTGGGTGCGTTATGACCACATTGCCCTTATGAATTCAGTAGGCATTGAAGCTATTTTAGAACCATTGGAGATAATTAAGAGGCTTCAAAAGTGACCAGGTTTTTAATATTA
Source organism: Paralvinella palmiformis (assembly GCA_025642065.1). Classification (NCBI taxonomy): domain Eukaryota; kingdom Metazoa; phylum Annelida; class Polychaeta; order Terebellida; family Alvinellidae; genus Paralvinella; species Paralvinella palmiformis. Next base: position 1,330,579 of record JAODUP010000009.1, read on the forward strand.
TTTTTATTTGGTTTCAGATAATCTCTATAGTATTGAAATTTAGCTTATCGTTTAATTCGTAGGAAAATCTTACAGAAAAATTTATATTTAGAGATGTTATCCGTTGTTGGCGTATTTAACTTTCGGTGGTATAATTTGGCCTTTGTTTTGGCAGATTTCAAAATTCCCTGTGTAATCCAAGGTTCACGTTTTATTTGGTTTCGTCTACGAGTTATAGTTCTTGCAGGGATTGATTGCTCGTAAAATAGGATTATTGTTTCCAGAAATAAATTCGATTTATATGCGGTATTTGCGCACTTGGATGAGGTAATATTTGAAAAGTCGGCTTTAGACGATAGATTATTAAATCTAGCGACGTTTAGGGGTTGGTAGGATCTGATAGTTGAGTATTGTTTGGGTTGATATCGAGCATGTTTATATATAATTGTAAATATCTCAAAATGATCAGACACGTCGGTAATCATGATTCCGGATTTCGTTACGCATATCAGCATATTAGTATACACATAATCAATAATTGTTGCAGATAAATCGGTGATTCTGGTAAGCGTGGTAATGAGGGGGGAGAGTTCAAACGAATATATATTCTCTATGAAGAGTTTGTTTTAGCATGAGATTCAAATTTTAGAAGATCGATGTTAATACCACCCAAAATAAGTAATGATTTATGTTCTTCGTTAATTTTATTTAGTGCTGTATATAAGTGGCGGGTAAAGTCATCTATATCCGCAAGTGGTGGAGTATTGTGACGATACAGTATGGCAATAATAATGGGTTTGTTGTCTATGAGGACGTTTCATAAGGTTTCAGAAACATGGGAAATAAATTCTGAAAGATTAATATAGCGATACCTGAAACAATATCGAACTTCATCGATAGATCCCAGTATTTCAAACAAATAATATAATTAGTGAAAAATCAATACAATACAGATGGATGGATGGTTGGATGGATATTTCAAACTATGCTATAAATCAGTATCTAAATGTGAATAATTCATAATTCAAATAAATCAATGATACAGTTTGGGGTTACACTGAAGAAATATTCTGTGCGTTGGCACAACCGAAGTAAAATATTATAAATTAACAGGTCGATGGCGTGTCTATATTACGTGAAATAATATCCCTGGATTGCCCATCCCGAATTATTATTGTATTGATTACCAGAACCGAATAGGTATTGCTCGATTCGGTGGCGGTAGCATGGAATATTAATACAACTATATTACTATAGACTAATTAAGTGTGTGGAGTTTTTTCACCTTAGAACTGAACTGTCCAGTTTAGTTTTTATAGTTCTTATGTTTGTTCTTCGGAATGTCAAGCCAAACTTTTGGCGCACAATGAATGAAAGTTCTGGCAATAAAGGAAGTTAGACGTGTAACAAAATACGTGAGGGTCCCGACAATGTCGAGTATTATGAAAATGAATATTCGAATTTGCTGAGAATACTGTTTTTAAGGATTCAGCAAGTATGCCGTTAGTAAACAACAACATAAATTTGCTTAGCTATATGTTGAATACATCAGCTAATTTAGAAATGCGTAAATGCTTAAATAGAGGTGTGCTGGTTGTATTATATTTAGCCTTCCATATATTACGTACGGATAGCTTTTCCTGCAAAATTTCCAGTTTATGTAGTCTAAAATGATACACAGAGCTCCAGATTATTGTTCCATACGACAAATAAGAGTGTACAAAACTATATATTTCAGGTTTTCAACGGACAGATATTTTTTTCGCAGAAATCATTGCATATATACCACTGGTAATTTTCTTCCTAATATGATCAATGTGATAACCCGATTCCTGTAGCTCGTCAAAATATATGCCGAGACATTTAGCATGATCTACACGTGGGATGATTTTATTATCGAGACGAATTGAGCTGATATCATTACCCAGTGACATGTTTTTACGCGCAAATAATACAAAATTAGTCGCGGGTTCGAGGCTTCTGAGCTGCAATGTTGTCATGTGACGACTGGTTCACTCATCCATAAAAAATGAGTACCTGACAGGACGCGATGGCTATGTGTTTGAGTAACGCTTTGCGCCTATAATGGCAGCATGCGTTGTATGCTCCCTTGGGAGTCGAGATGTGTGCTGGGTGGAAACAGGTCTGGATGTTTTCCCAAAATCCATGAACGCTGCCCTTGTAAAACTATTAATGAAAATAATTGAACCGTAATATTCTAAACAATTACAGACCTGTTTCAAATCTTACATTTTTATTTAAAGTTATAGAAAGCACAGTTGCTTTCATTTAAAACAAATATTAATTCAATAATAAGCTATAAAAGTGGTCACAACATTGAAATAGCTTCAGTTCGGTTGAAATATTATATTAAGATGTCAAAGCCAGTATTACTTATTCTTTTGGACCTGTCTGCTGCATTTGATACAGTTGGCCATAATTAATGTACCTTTTCCAGGTTGTAAGACATGTTCGTTCTGTCAAGTCAAGTACTTGAACGATTTGAATCCTGTTTAGAACAACACTCCCAGAGAGTGTCTTTTCGTGGTCTTTTATATCATGTTACGTTTTGTTATCTGGTGTACCACAGGGTTCAGTTCTTGGTTCTCGCAATGTATACCCATCCTCTGGGGATCATTGGGCAGCAATATAGAATTAAATATCGTTTATATACTGATGGCAAACGTACAACTGTATATATCACTGAATATTGACACTGAAATAGAGTATTGTATTGCTGATATTCAGCTATGGATGACTCAATTATTTAATAAAAATCATCTAAGATTAAATGATAACAAAACAAATATAATATATTTCGGTTCACCACATTGTAATTAATACATAAAACATCAACATTACAGATGGTTGCATCTTCAACAATCTCTGTTCTTCATGTCAAAAAGTGAACCTTGGTTGGGATAACTATAACTGGTAATTTTTATATTTACTGTCACAGTTGTATCAGATGCGGTAATAAAGGTTTAACTGTCTATAACGTTGACTTGTTTTAAAAACCATTTTATTGTGTACAGAAACGAACACTAGCTGGGAGATTGCGTACACATCACAAGGGACAAGCATGCATCACTTTATATTCTTATACTTATAACATATATTCTATTGTGTGTGCGTGTGCGTGCGCACGCGAGTGTATGTGTGTCACCAGAGAGCTTAAAAGTAGAAATAGTCTTTGGTGTCACATAACATACATACAATCGAAATAATTAGTTAATTTACTAATTTACAAACGAAGATATTAAAACTGTTTGTGCACTTTGTCTTCTTCATGTTGACATTATCGGGGCCATTTTAATTAGATAGCTTATTGTTATGGCTTGATATTTAAAGAAATCTTAAATGTTCGATTACTGTCCCGGTCCGCATGAAGTAGCACACGTAGGACTGTTCCTATATGAGTTACTATAGATCAGAGTAACTGGAGTCCCTGGATAAGGGTTTTCATAAATGTTACTTGGTTGTTAATTTTTTTTTTTAAACAATAAATCTTTATTTTACACTTCTGGCAAATGGTTGGCGACTTGCTTTTGATCAACATTGACGCGACAGACAAGTATAGACGTGAACCTAACAGCGTTTGCCAACTTTAGTGAGACGTACGGAGTGAGTGATGTTGTGTCGACGTTATCACAACCTAGTTTTGTAATCTGGAATATGAGGGGTGATGTCTCGGGTGGGAGGGGGTATTCTTAATTAATCTTCCATTTGTACATACGATAACCCCGTCCCCCAATAAAAAGAATTGAAGGAAAAATAGAACAAAATATGTATTACTGGGCAAGTAATCAGCCGCCAGAACAACCATATGTGATAACAATGTAAATAAGAGGTCGGGTTTAATATAATAGATATTTATATAAATTGTACATATAAACCTGTTAGACCATAAAATTTCAGCTCCTTCGAGCAGATTTCCTTATATTGACAATAAATACGATTTGTATCAAATGAGACATTTAATTATCTTGCTGGATTATATCTATATAATTGTTCTACCGAATTATTTCTTGAGTTGTGCTATTTTACATTTAACCACCTAAACAGTACAACTACAACCAAAATTTGTTCAGAAGACATTTTGAAAAGTACCTCTTGGCACGCCCCCCTCTCGTGTATGTGTGTGTGTGTGTTGTTATTCTCACTAAATCTGTAAACATGAATATATTCATACTGTATTTAGGTTTTTCGGAGGGAAAACACTGATACATGGCCTAGCCCTAGTGTATACATAAATCATTAGGTTAACAACATATATGCGTAATGGTTTAAACCACAAATTAAACAGCGTTAGATTTTTCACCTTAATGGCCCTCTGTTTGTATATATATATATATATATATATATATATATATATATATATATATATATAAACACTCAACAGCAACTTGATCTCAGCTAGGATGCTAATTCTCCGTCTGTCAATACCACTCCACTATGACTGGTGGAGGAGGCAGTATATAGTTTCATCTCTCTATTCATCGTATAGGAAGCCACACTAGGATTTAATAAATAATAATAACAATAATGAATATTTTATAAAACACCATTACCAGCAGGAGCCAGTTAAATGTACTATATAGCAGTGATTCACCAAATAATATGTCTATAAAAGTACAACAAGATATTTGATGTGACCGTGAACAGCTATGTTTTCGGAACAGATTTAAACTTCAATAGTTAACACATTTCTAATATCCGCCGAAACCTATATTCCACAAAGTGGGGACTGCAACACTAAACGCATAATCACCATATGACTTTAGCCAAGACACCTACAGCTAGGTACCTGTAATAGTATTTGACTGGATGACCTGAGTTTTCGGGATGACTTTCTAATTGATACCATTATACCGGTTCACACAAATATTCAGGCGTCATTGATAGATTTGTTAGTAAAATCTTAAAATGGATACTCTGTCTGACAGGTAGCTAATGTAGTTTTTGAAGAATTGGGATGATTATATATAGGTGGTTTAATTTTCACCAAATATTATTACTAAAATTAATGGACTATATATATATATAATAGATTTACTGAGATCGAGATATTATATTTACACGTCACAATCACTATAAAAATAAGCTTTTCATCAAAAATACCCTGATTAATTATTTGGATTCGCCTAGGCTAGGTCCTATGTCTAGGAACTGCGTGTATTCACAAGTTATGATTTAATTAAATATGTGTTATTTTACCAACTAACATACAAGTATATATAAAGACACTCGCAATCTAAAGAAAAAAAATCATTATTGTAATTGTTTATGCAATAGATATTTCTGAACAATGACTCTTATCCCAAGACAGCTAGATCTACTATCTAGTGATAGTTGTTTACAGGTAATTTGTTAGTGGTCTAGTATGTTGGAGGGTAGAGTTAAATAACCGCCGACTCTTCCGAGTCTGTGTTTTTCGATGCGCTGATTGGCTACGGGCTGCACACGTGACTGAAATCGCGCCAAAAGCAACCGCGGTCGAATTAGGTCAAATATAAATGGACGGCGTAAACATATGTTGTTGATGGTTTATCGCCCAGAAAAACAACCGAACTTGTGCAACTGATGAGGTATTTTATTGTTTTTTATTAACCAAAATGTCTGAATGTCGTCAGCGGTTATACACTGACGTTGAATCGGAGCCGTACGCGAAGGATTGCAGCGCAAAAACCAGACTGTTTCACGGACTTCCCGGCTTCGACGAACTCTCAGAAGAGGAAGACGATGGGGGTCTGGTAGTGGATTTAGATTCTAGTTCTGGCTACTCGGGGACACCTCTGAAGACGTTCTTAGGTAGCCACAGAACCAGTGGTAGCGCAAAATTGTGGGATTCGGGTCTAGGAAGCCCGACACCCGGTTCCGTGACGCGGAGAACCTTGAACCTGTCGCCGAAATTTAAACTGTCACCGATACCGTTTACGCTGGAGTCTGACGACGAGGCGGTCGGCGTGACACCTTTAGATCACAGTCCACCGCCATCACCGATACCAGTGACGCCTCCACACAAAAAGTTCAGATCATTACGACTCTATGACACCCCACATACGCCCAAGAGCTTGTTACAGCGAGCCACTCGTCGGATATCGAGAGGCAACAGGACGAGACTGTCTTCCGGTACACATGACAAAGATATTACTAAGTTGATGCTTAGCACCGATCGTCCACAGACCAATATCAACCCATTTACGACTGCAGAGAAACATGGCACGAAAAGAAACCGAAGCGTATTGGATGTGTAAGTAGATAAATAGTTAAAGTACTAATAGTCTAATGTCGTTTTGGTATAGTATAAATTGAAAATAGGCGATATAGTAATTAGTATATAAAGTTTAGTCACAATTTTAATAGTTTACTGAATGATATATCTGTATGATTGGTTGAAGACATAAAACTGTCTCCAAAGGATATTTATCTTCAAACATGGCACTGGATTGATGTTAATATCTGATTTCTAGATTCAGCGATGATTCATTTGATTCTGGTGAAGATGGAGCCGGTGGACCAATGAGCAAGGTAACATTATCAATAAAGGATGATTCTATTTTTAGACAGTCAACATATGGTCTTATTCTATCTTTCCTTTTGTTATGATAGATCGTATTCATATTTGGAGATTTCATGCATTGAAGCTGTGTGCTTTTATCATGGAGAGAAGTGCCTTCCTTCCTCTGAACTCTTGCATAATTACCTTTTCTTGGAAATATATTTCATGTTTTTTAGTTTGTGACAGATGGTGTATCTTGATACATTTCATGATAAAACTCTGTGCCATTGTGTTATAAATGAATCACAGTCATGTGTTTGGCAGGTGATAAAGCAGTTTGAAATGATGTGATTTATGTAGTTTGGTGGTTAAATTAAAGCAAGATATTTCTCATGAAGATATTAAATACCATTAATATATTATTATTATAAAAACTGTGTGTGTGTGTAAGGAGACATAAGGAACTTCCATATAAGTATTAGATTATTAATGAGTTTCTGTGTACAATAATCTTGTTGATTCTTTCAGAAATTAGCACTCCATGAAATAAACACATCTAGATACAATGAAGAATTTTATGAAGTCTGTAAGCTGGGTGATGGAGAATTTGGTAGCGTATTCAAATGTATCAACAGATTAGACGGATGTACATATGCAATCAAGAAGTCAAAGAAGCCAGTTGCTGGTAGTGCCTATGAGTAAGTTCATGATTTATTTTTAATGGGTCTGTTTAAGCCAGATGATCAAAAGCAATAAACTGTCAGTGTTCTAGCCAGTAATCACTATGGCAAAATCTCATAGAAAACTATCACAGCTGTAAAATTGTATCCTGGTTTGTGTTTGATCTGCTATTAACAGTGTGTGTGTGTGTGCATAGATGTACAATGCTGGAATTTAAGCATGTGTTGACTGTCAGAATATCACCAACTATCAGATCATATTCTATTTCTGTTACTTTTTCCAGGCGCAGTGCTCTCAATGAGGTTTATGCCCATGCTGTACTTGGTAAACATGAGCATATGGTGCGTTATTACTCAGCTTGGGCGGAAAATGATCACATGTTCATTCAAAATGAATACTGCAATGGTAAGATCTATTTTAATTCTGTCTGCTTAACCATTATTGTACCTAAAGTTAAAAGCTAGATCCAGGATTCTGCATTAAAGTTCTTACAACTATAGATAAATATAATTATTTCACACTATTGCTGATCATTCTAAAGTGTTATGTGTTTATTTAACGTATACAGGTGGTAGTTTACAAGACGTACTGACACAGAATAGATTGGATGGCAGAAGATTTTCAGAGCTGGAATTGAAGTTGCTGTTGTTTCAAGTGGCTCAGGGTCTGAAGTATATACACTCACAGCATCTTGTTCATTTGGATATAAAACCTGGTAAGAGAGAGAGATACCCTCAAATATATGATTCACTCTGTAAAAATGTGGTAAATAATTAACAGATAGAATCATTATTCAATAGTTTGAAAATGGTATTCATGATTGGAAAAGCTGCAGCCATAAAGAAGGAGATGGATGCATAACTTTTAATGTAACAGTCATAGGTCATTAGGTGAATAGCAACAACAAACCGGCAATATTTGTTAATTATTATTCTATCCTAAATAAAATGTCATAGTTGGCCTATAGTTGATATTGTAAGGGCTCATCCATTGTTATCACCATTTTCACAAATGTAAACTGTATATTGGCATTAGGGGATTTAACATGAACACCTTTTAAAGGGCAGTTAACCATTGGATAGTATAATTTTAATGTGTAATGCCTTTATAAGTAGCCCCAAATCATCCAGTAATAATCATAAACTCTACCTGATATTATAGATATAGTGAAATAATCCTAATTACTGGGGTATAGCCAGTACAACTTCCTTGAATGTTAGATTGTGTGGCACTGTTGCTTCTACTAGTTCTAGGATGTGTTTTTGCAGGATTCCAGCGATATTTTAATGCACAGCTCAAAATAAAAATACCCCCCATGGCACAATATTGTATATGTTGTGTGCCTTAATGGTCTACACTATTATATTTTGTGTGAACGGTTCCTACGCAGTGCTTAGGTCCCATGTAGATGGATCAGTATTGCTTCTAAGATGTCTTTGTGTCGTATTCCCCTGATATTTTAACCTATGGCATAAAATAAATAAAAATCCCTGGGCGCCACATGGCACAGAATAAAATCCCATGACGCAATATTGTAAGTATTTAAAAACTCCTCATCACTTTAATAATGCCATACCAGTGGTATGACATTATCAGCAGAAAATGTGTCATGATAAACCCCAAATATTTGTCATCCGATAGTTTCCTGATCTGAAATAATGCCAAAATCTACCGCTGTAGCCATTTCAAATGTCATATTCATAAACGTTTACTGAATATAAGAACCATGCTTGAAGGATGGAAGAGATTTTGGTGGGCTGGTGATCTTGCCTAAACATCCATTTTGCATTATGATGGTAAATACTTCAAATGGGATGCAAATGTCATAATTTTCAATTCAAATATTCCTGGGGTTTGTGTTTGTACCCCTAAATGATGCACACAAAAAAGTGCACATATTATATTAAAATCCTCCACATTTTTAAAACCTAAGGGGGAGCTCCCCCACATTGGTTAGATCCTAGAAGCAACACTGTTATGGTGGAAAGGAAAAAGTCCTGTATGCTAATATCAGATGGCACAAGGACTGGGTTGCCATCTCATTCACAATCAAGTCAGATCACAGATGCTCTAGTTTTGCCTTCCTCATGACCTTACTTGCACCTGTATTCAACCCATATACTACTAGTGACTGAAGCCATTGGTTCACGTACATAAATCTGACAGCTTAATAGATGCTTCTTGTTACAAAAGTACAAAACAATCGTCTTAAACAATTTTGCTATGTATTTTTCTTTTGCCATTTCTGGAACATAATTATGAGCGTATTTGAACCAACCATACTGTAATATTTGTAAATACACCTTTTTTCCCGAAAATATCTGTTTACATTGTTATAAACTGTTCATTCACACAGCTTAAAATAAATGATGTCAGATTCAGGGGTTAAAGTCTTCCATCCTGGAGACAGAATTCCATCCTGAAGATTTCTAAAATGATAATTTTTTAGACAAGCCTAAATCCGTTGAGATGTGGGGGGGGGATAGAAGGATATCTGGATAGCATGCCAGATGTTCGATGTGACTAATGTCATTTGTTGATCACAGGCTTCTCTGCACAACTTGCCTGTAACCGCATTGCTAGCCTGGGTGTCTTCAGCAAGAAGTTCAGATAAATTCCAATATTATAAAACTCAAAAAATTTTACTTTGTAAAAAACATCAGTCAACCTTTTATGGAATTGATAAAAATCTGATGCACTTGTCTCTTGACTTATAATATTAAATTAGTGGAGGCTGGGACATTGGTATTGGGCTACATGAGACCTAGTGTGATCATGTATGATGGGTATATGTTAAGATGTGCTTTAGATTGGTATGCATATGTGAAAACCTTATTCACAAAAATCAGTTATGTAAATACTATTTTTGGTATTGTTAAAAAATGAGCTCATTTAGCATTGCCAAGTACTCTCAGATGTCACAGAAATATCTCTAAAATGATGATATATAGCAAAATGTTCTCGGGCTTAATTTCTCCAGATTTCAGGAGCATCCTGTTCGTGTCTGGCTTTGAAATGGCAATGTTGACAGTCCATTAAATTGATGTTTATATTGTAGAAGTACTTGCCTATGTCAGAATAATGTTGTACACTGTTAAAAAATTATTCCCAGTGAAATAATGCCCATATTTCGTCATGCCTCATTAATTGCAAAAGGGTATGTGTTGCTGCCATCTTGTATATTTAATTGGCAGTTGTGACGTCACAACCAAACTGGTTTTTCCCCCATCACATCAACATATGGCTTCAATATCTGGACCAGTCCATGTCTTTGGATAAACCCTGTGTGCCTTTTTTCCCCGAACAACCGATCTCACTGTAGCAGATACTGTGGCACTTGTTATAAAGGAGGTGGGTGTGTCATGATTATATTTGCCAGGCATACAAAGGGATGGCGTCTTTCTTCAAAATCATTTTCTTTGTCCTGTATCATATTGCATATTGTGACAGCTGTCACCAACAAAATGTTAACTACATGTGTATGGTGGGGTGTCATTTGTCTTGTGTCCTTTGGACAAAATGCATCCAAGTTGCCCTTAGTTGTTGTTTTTTTGAACATAAATGGAAACTTCACTTTGCAATCTATTGCTGCATCCATACACAACACAACACCAAACTATTTTCACAATAATTCTATAAACTCCTATTCATCTAAATATACCAATTGTAACACACAAAACATGATGTTAACACTATAAACAAAACCAGTTCCACAGCAAAACAAGCAATGTCATCGTTTACCCTCTGGTTATGTTTTGCTGTTGTGACATCACAAATTTTATTGATTGAACCATTTTCATACACTGGTGTCACCTACTTTTACAAGAGTGCTGTGACGAACTGGAGTTGTCATCAAGAAAAATAATTATGGGTATGGTAAAACGGGTAATGTATGCTGTCTAAAGGGAAAATTGACTGCGTCAGACATTCCCTGTGGTGACTATATATTAAGGGGGAAAACCTGTGGTGAACATGGCAATAAGTTCATGGTTATGAGTAAATTATGTCTTTCAAATAGTTTATATTCTAATCAATTATACTCTAATATGATCAGGATCATTGGTGCCAACCAATTATAGATTATAACTATGAATTATTGTGATTTTATTTAAAAATACATATGTAAGATGCATATCCATTTTTGTGGTATAAATTCATTTCCCGGAAGTCTGGTGCAAAGTACAAAGCATGTGTTAGTGTAATGTAAAAATCACATCTGTGCAGCGTGAAAATAAAAGAATATATAATCTTTTGATGTTTTAATATTATTTTTCAATCCGAGTTTATTTTCATGCTGTTAACGTTTGGTACACAATATGGTTTAACCAATGATGGAATCGGGTGCTTTATACGTGTATAGTTTGCTGCTATTTTCTATGTCTTCTGATTTTCTGCTTCCCAGGTAATATCTTCATTCACCATAATCCACAAGGTGCTAATACGGAGAGTGGTGTGGAAGAGGATTTTGCTGAAGATGAAGAAGATGAAAAAGAAGATACTGTAACTTATAAAATAGGTGAGATATGTGTTTTAATTTACCTCAGTAATAACTACATAGAAATATACCACTAACTTGGTTGCCATGTATCTTTGTGGCTGAGGTTGACATCAGCTGTTTATAGGCTGTTTCATAAATGTAAACTGTTCCCATCTTAGAGAATCTTCAGGTTATTTTATTTCTTTGATGGTCTTTGGCACAGTGCAGAACCCTTTTAGACATAGTTTTTACCTGTGTTTTCCATCAGTACTAGTGCTCTTGCAGACTTCTAACTTGATGTACATTTGTCGAATTTACAGGAGACTTAGGTCATGTGACATCAGTGATTCATCCACAAGTTGAAGAAGGCGACTGCAGATACTTACCTCAAGAGATACTGCATGAGGAATTTGACCATTTACAGAAAGCTGATATTTTCTCATTGGCTCTTACAGTCCTGGAAGCCGTAAGTTTATAAGAATAAACCTAACATAGTTTGTGACTATGTGTGATTTACTTTATACCTATTCATCAGTACTGTTTTTTCTTATGGCTTAATTAAACATGACTTTTATTTTTTAGGGTGGAATTGGTGATCTGCCAAAAAATGGGGAAGAATGGCATGTCATAAGAAAAGGCCACCTGCCAGAGTTAGACCATTGTTCCAAGGAATTTAATGACTTATTAATAGTATGTATTTGAGTGTTTTAAACATTATACATTAATCATTATCTGGTACCTCACACAAAGAACTTTATCTGGTGGGCTTACAATTTATATATTTTATTAAATGATCAAATTCACTAGATTCATTACATTATGTTTACTGTCTTCCTCTGGATAGAAAGTTTTTATATAATAAGATATCTGCTCCTCTATTGGACACTCCGTGTTTACTCTTGTGTTTTTGTATACTGTATTTCCAAAAGCAAATAGTTAAGTGTTTTACATTTTGCAACTGAATAAAATTGACAATTAATTTGTTTTCAAAGACTGCACAATGAATGTTCCCACCTTGTGGATCAAATGGCATGTGGTTGTGTACTCGCCCACATCCAGTAAACAGCATTTATTCTGCAGCTGTTCTTTTTTATGAGCTGACCTATCATTACAACTATTTAATAAGTGTTGTTATCTGTACCATTTATATATGAAATTGTATGTTTACAGTAATTTAACAAAGTTCCTTTGAGAAGCAACTTTTATTTTCCTGGTTTATAAATTCCTTAGTCTTACATCTAGCAGATATTGAACAGCTCATGCGAATGTGCACGTCAGTCTAAAACAAAGTTAACATTAAAGTTATTAATTATGTATACAAATTTCTCACACATCTTTAGCATTATATCATCTTTGTTGTGACTTAGTATATAGTAGTAACTATGGATGATTTATTTAATGGTGCTGTACTAACCATGTTGTGAGTCAGATAGGTACTTTGATGATAATTATTAAATTCTCACCGAGTTCATGTATGAAATGAAGATAACCATAAGATTTCAGTAAATTTAGTTGTTTATGAAAAGCATGGAGTAAACCTGATATTTCTAAACCTTTCCTGAATTTCTGCTCTAGTATAAGTAATAATAGTGTGACTTGTATATGATTAGAAGATTTTCTTTGCATTTTTTTTATTTTTCTAAATATTCTATTCTTAACAGACCATGGTACACCCAGATCCAGCATCTCGTCCATCAGCAACAGCACTCACTCAACATCCTGTCCTGTGTCCATTTGCCAAGAAGTCTCGTGCTCAGTTACGACGAGAACTTAACGAAGAAAAACTGAAAAATGAGCTCCTGTCACGGTAAGAGTGCTGATATTATATAAATATATATTAATATGGATGTGTTATCATCCAATACAAACTTTTATAAAATACTATTGTGTGTTCTGCTGCAATAAATAATATTTAATTGTGTTTTGGATGGTTGTTTAGGTTTTAAATACTGATGGTTTTGGTCTTTTCAGTCCTTTTCTTGGGTTGATTAAAAGAACTGCTGTTTTAATGGCTATAGACTAGTGAGTGATAATGTTCACTTTCTTGCTTTCCAGAGAACTTCAAGCTGCCAAACAGAGAACAACAGTTTCAAAAGCAGGATTTCATGTGAAAGGTTCACGAATGGTTGGCAGAGGCTTCAGTCGTAGTAGTTCAACTAAGTTCTAGAAGGCTGCCTTTAGTTTTATTTTCTTATAACTGTGGCTGATTCCATGCATCTGTGATAAGGAAGGCTTGTGTTATGACTTCATAAGGGTGTATATTACACCTTTTGTTAACATTTGTTGAACTGCTTCGATCCATTGAACTGCTTTCAAACATTAGCTAACTCCAGCCATTTTTAATTTCATAAAAGCCATTTCTTGTTTGTTTGCTTGTACACACTGTTGCCATATTCACTGCATTCTGAATGTTGTTGACTGTTAGTGGATTGCCTGGAGCAAGATGTGCGTGTTGTCATCATTGGTAACTGCAGAGCCAAAGTTTGGACTTGTTCGCTGCCAAATGAACCAGTTCAAAACTGGACCCATGTGTTATAGTTGATCTAAGGTATGCATGCTTAGCAAAAGACGTCTATAAATCTTTGTATGATTTAGCTTTTTTAGTAGTTCAGATGTAAATAATTACCATAACGAGACTATTAGTGTACATATTGTATTCACTGAGGATTCTTACTTCCAATTGCTATGGAGTTTTAAAGAAGCATTTGTGATAATGAGTTGTTCGTCTCTAGTGTGCTAATGCCGTTTTATCAAGTGCTTTGCTCTATTATTATGTGGTGAATGTAGCTGTGTCTGCTAAAGCAACTGTGCTAAAAGCAGATATTTATTTTTTAACTAAGACATACCATTGTAATTCTCTTTTATAGCAATATTAATTTGGCAGTGGGTTCTTCCAAAAAAAAAAACATTACATTTTAATGAGTAATCAATTGTAAGAATCATGCCATATTTTGTACTTTGGATGATATTTTAATTTGTTGATCTTTCTAGATTTCTGTGTGCTTTTTGGCGTATTTCCATGTTTCGCTGCCATGCTATCCATATCATTTAGTCACTTGTACCAGGAAGGACATTATTATATGTATTTAATATATTTGTTCTTGCACCAGCTGGCACTTATAACATGTTTACAAAATGCATTTATTTTATGTAATCAAGAAATAAAATTGATCAGTAGCATCATTGTTTGCTCATAGAATTATCATTGATGTGTCTCCTGGATCAACAAATATAATGAACAAATTAGTTAATTATGAGAATAATTAAAATATATCCGTGACGTGAAACACAAATATCCCTAATCAGCATATCAATGGTAGGAAATTGCATAATGCCATTTATGAATTTGAATTTATAATGACACTTTATCAAGGGTAATATAATAATGGTGTAGATTTAATAAAGCACACTTATTACTAGGAGTCATTTAAAAGCACTGTACGGTAATACTGAAGTACGATCTATCAAAAATCCAAAAGTAACTTGGACAATCACATAGCAAAGACTATTTATAACAAGACGTGTTACTTCGCGTTTTAACATGGGACGCCATTTTGAATTCATGGAGCGCCAGGGCCCTAGCGACCGGAGGTAGATTGTCACAGACAGCTCCCTTCGTTAACTAATGGCACTGGTTCATTCTGCGCCGCTTTCGGCTGCAGTAACAGAAAAAGTATGCACAAATAAAGACATCCCCAAAAGGAAATAAAAGCTAGTGAAAAAATTTGATATGATCTGGCTTTTTTTTAAATAAAGGATATTTAAAAAATAAGCATAACAATTTGAAGTAGACACGCTCCTACTTGACATGACCCAAGCAGTAGGACCAGGCAGGATCTATCTAGATCTATATTTGTTTCAGACAAAATCTGATTAAATTTTATTGAACAATATCAACCTATTTGACAAAATGGGTATGTAAGATATACATAAGCTTACATGTACTGGAGCCACTGAAGATGTTATGGGTGGGAGGTATATTTTACTTTATTATTGTTAATAATGTAATTGGACTTCTAAAATTACATTACTATAATCAGATAATTTTTCCCTAATTACAATAATTATAAGTAGCGAGTATTTACATGATCACCTGCATACATATTTATTTTTAAACGTAAGCAATTGGTACTTATTGATATATAGGGACTTCTATTTATAATTTAAATGTTATGAAATTAATTATTAAATACCTCAGCTAGTGGTAGAAACATTCATTTTGTTATTTTTTTTATTGAAAGATGGGTTATTAATGATGAGGAAAGATTTAAATTACTTGAATACTAATTGTAGAATGTATGATATGCATTTCACTGAAATGGAATTCATGAACCAGACAACTAATCTAGAATGCTATTCCAACTATTTTTTATGTACCAAATCCACCGCATGCATCCACTGAAATCAAAGAGGAAGGCATTAACAGATAGGAGACCTATACAGGAGACAGGGTCAGCTGTGATGGTAATTAATATTTATAAATATTGATGGTGAAAATTGGTATTATAAAATTAATTAAATAAGAAACAAGGCACTAAACCCATGAAATATTGTCAGCCCATTTCATATCTTAATACAAAAAAAAGATAACCAGCACCTAAATTAGTACTTGAATGTTCAGCTCATGTGCTTTAATTGGTATACTTCTCTTCATAACTTAAATGCATATCAAATCAAATTCTTTAACCAACTTGAAAAAAAGGAAAACATGTGTTTACACATTGTGTATGCACTTGGTTCAAGTCACTATTTTACAAGGTATTGTTCTGTTTCAGGCCAATCACTTGGTTACAGATTTACTGGTGTTATCTGTTACAGTAGTCAATGCATGTGTCTATTACATCTCTGAGTATATTCTGTCTAACTTTAAACAGTTCACTGAACTGGACTAAATGTCATATTTTTGTAGAATTGGTTGTTTAGAGCTGGAAGCAATTTGGGTTATTCTGTCCATTTGATAACAAATGACTGATTGTAACTATAGATGAACCAGTGGTACAATAGATTTGATGCCGCTTATTGTATGAAAGTACTAATTTCTCTATCTCTAACATGTTAACGCAAACATAAATTGTTAATATTCCATGTATATTCTTTGTTCTCAGCTGGGCAGGCCTATATTGCATGGTCTATATTATTGAGGTGTAGACTTTAAATGAACTTATAATTTTTTTAGTTAATATATGATAAACAGACATGATGAATATATGGTGAATTGTGTTACGGTTGCGTTATAATAGCTGTATATATCATTATATGTCTATACCAAATAAATAAAAATGTATGGACTATGATAAACTGACACGATGAAAGTATGTTTGGATGCATTTACCTCATATATACCTAACTGTTTTCATTAAAAAAACTACGCCTTCCACACACAAAGCTGTGAAATAACCTAAACCATGTTCAATTATTTTCTGATCAGCTGTCAAGTGATCGCAAATTGTAGGCTGTGAATTAATTAAGTGACTGGGCTGTGAAATCACTTAATTATTTATTTACAGTTTCAGAGCTTCGTTTCCTTCAGTATCATGTGTGCACAATTAAAGTGTTTATTAATAAAAGAGTATGTGATCATGTAGCATATAGTACTAGTATTGGCAATTCATTTCAACCATCGCACACATGTACACGATCACATGTGGACAACCAGAGAGCTTTTGTTTATCTGAGAAATACATCCGGTCGCTGGAGGCGCCACTGATTCAAAATTCAACATGGCGCGGCAAGAGTAACGCCTCTATATTTAAGCTCTCTGGACATAGTGAGTTTTAGAACTTAAAAACTTCTGACTTGATTTTATGGTTTATTTGTTTTCTGATCATAATTTATTCAGTGGAAGACGACGAGTCACGTGTATCTTGATCTATGTGGATAGATCGTAATGAATGTTAGTTTAAATACAATGACATTCAAAAGACACAACCTAGGGTCGTAATTAGGAACATGTTTGTAACAAAAAATCGTTTTAAACATTTTTCATACTTTAAATGGATAGTCCACTCTCAGAAAAATTTTGAGGACTAATACAGCTATACTCATAAACAATGTGTAAATATCGCCCACATATTAAATAATTCAGTTCAAAGTGCTGATTAATGGCGTGTGTGCGCCGTCATTTTGAAACTAGACAGATACCGGAAGCTCCTGAATGCTGACGTCACTTCAACCCATCTGGTTGATCTGAAGTATAGAGCCCATACAAAAGCATTTAAACAAGTGTGAGCAAAGAATTATTCCAAAACATAAGGCAACTGCGTTGTTAAAATTACGTCATGAATGGCATACAACCATATCAGTTTGAGCCAGAAGGAACCTGACAAGAGAAAGATGATTCAAAATGGCTCAGATATTAACGCTCAAGAGAAACTATAATCTGCGTCAGTATAGAGATCGCCGATGTGACGTCAGAGCATTTCAGTTTGTTCCTTCTCGCCTTCGAATCTGGATTCCGGTGCAGCTGTAATAGCGCCCCCCCCCCACCCCCTTGAAATTTGTTATTACTGTTCTAAGCATTACATATTTTAAAAATATTTTCTGAGGGTGGACTGAACGTCCCTTTAAGTACATTTAAGTCAAAACTAAATGTTAGTATAACTCAACCGTATTTTGTCTGTGATCAACCTCATAGAGATTGTCTTCCTATTACAATAAAATCCCTCATTACAATAATTAAGTCAGATAATTGAACGTACAGGGAGAGATTCGCACAATATTTAACTGTACGTACTTGTAATACAGGAAAAATATATACAAATTTAATTTGTTTATATATAGGAAATTTCATTTGTTTATATATAGGAAAATTGGTGAATAGCTAGCTAACCTCTACGTAACATTCGCAGTATCAGAGATCTGCCTGAAATCCGGTGTTTTCAATTATAGGTCAGAGATCAATTTAGATCCGATCACACCTAACTGCATATATTAAAGAAAAAACTAAATTAGCCATGGATGAACGTTCACTAAGTGATGAACGGAATCGTATGAGTATTAGCTGTTAGGTTTGAGTAAATCATAGTATTTACTCATGACTGAGGCGATATTTCATTCGAGTCTAGTAATATTCCACTGTGCAATATTGCTACTTTGGTTTTAGTGTAGGCACTTCATTGCTTTCATATGTAGGCAGTGTATACAACACAATTTTGTCACGTGTTTAACAAACTGTTATTG
This sequence comes from Paralvinella palmiformis, assembly GCA_025642065.1. Taxonomy (NCBI): domain Eukaryota; kingdom Metazoa; phylum Annelida; class Polychaeta; order Terebellida; family Alvinellidae; genus Paralvinella; species Paralvinella palmiformis. Next base: position 1,349,397 of record JAODUP010000009.1, read on the forward strand.
GTTGACGCGCCGAGAGCCTGACCTGTCGCGGACCTTTGTCTATAAGGTTGATACAGGTAGGATTCGTTTAGCTATACGAATCCAGAATGAAGCTGAGATCAGCATCTATTGTGTCGAAATGTTCTTGTGTATAGATTTATTTTGAACCACAGCAAATTACTGTTGATTGTAAACTGTGGTTTCAAATTACTTATCTTATACATATATTGCCATTGCACGTGTTGTTTTCTTTGAGTTGTGCTTCCCTATGGACGTGACACATTTGTCACGTACGAAACACGTATTAGCTGGGCCCCACAGGCTGATGAGTATCCCATATATATATATATATATATATATATATATATATATATATATATATATATATAAAGATCTACATGGAGGTGTAGATTTTTGTATATTTAGTTTCATGCATATATATTTATGGAGGTATAGGATTTAAAGTATGTTTAGATGTTGATGTTCTATGAATATATAATGCTACCATATGTATCCACACACTAGGGTGGCCAGACGTCCGGCTTTGCGCCGGAGTGTCCGGCAATTGAGCCGGTCGTCCTCCATCCGGCGCCAGCTTAAGCCGAACCTATTTTTATCTTCATATATTGTAACAGGACTCTAATTTCTCAGAAGAATACCCAGCCATGTACACAAACTTTTAGCCAATAGAAAACTCCTGGAAATGGCAAGTAAATGACAGAAATGCAAGAAATGAACAGTTCATGACAGTTAGCCTACCTTTGTATTTTTTAAATAAGGGAACCTTTAGCACATCTACTTCAATTGAGTTATGGCTGTCATTTATAGTCAACGCATAAACAGTATATGTATAAGCGTGTTGTAGTGGCCTTTAATAATATACGCAGAATTTAGGGGGAGAGTATGTCTACAATTTATGTCAATAATAATATTGATTCATTTGGGGTGTTGGTTTGCAAAAAGTTTATAGTTTTAAAACACGTTTAGATGCTACTAGCAATTTACTAACGTATTGTTTCTAGTTTGTTTTACTATTATTCTAGCTCTTCTGCTAGATGGACGAAAATACTTCATGTATACTTTGTCTATAATTTGTTATGTGTATTATATACTTCACTGTATCATATGTATATGGAATTTTATATTCTGAAATAAAATGATTGAATTGAAATATAAATATTGATATTCATTTCTTTTACTTCTGTGTAATAATAAAAGCTGTATGTAAATGCACTATATGTATGTGTAGAAGGCTCTGTGGGCATATATATGTGTGTGTGTGCGTGTGCGTGCGTGCGTGTGCGTGCGTGTGGTAAGTTGGTAACCGATGACCATGTCGTCCTTTTGGGAGCACCATGTCCTCCTTTTTAGAAAATTAGAAAAGGCCCCCCCCCCCCTCACACACACACACACACACAAAACAAAACAATCAGCGTGAAATTTGGCGGTCAATAATTAATCATATTTGTATTGATACTGGTAAGAAGCAATGCAATAGACTTTGATAGACTTTCTCCATTATACATATACTATAGTTACATCTCATTGTGTCTAATCGTAAAGTCAATAGACTTTGATAGACTTTCTTCATTATACATATACTATAGTTACATCTCATTGTGTCTAATCGTAAAATTAAGTGCCTTATGACTTAAATAGTTTACGGTATATGAACAGCATGGGTAAAATATGTAAAATCGATTTGACACACCATGTAGATGTCGTCTGCTCTACACGTGTATAGTAAACATTGAAAATAACATTTCTTTTCATCAGTAAATCAAACTTAATTTCATTGGCTTTAAAAGGCCTTATATGCTTCTAATAATAGCATAAATCATTCCAGAATTTCTTAATATCATCGTGTAAGATTGATTCGATCATTTTATTTCTTGTTATAATATTTGATACTTTAAACCTATTTAAGACACCGGCAAGATCCAAAAACTTGACACAATTCACACAGGAACACCACTCACTCACATAGAAATAACCCCAGAAAAGGTTGAAAAGAAACTGTTAAAGCATAAAGTCACCAAATCTGCAGGGCCAGATGGATTCCACCCAATAATTCTCAAGGAAACGGCATCCTCTATATGTCTTCCCTTAAGCACCATCACATAAAATCAATGGCTGAAGGAGACGTACCAAAATATTGACCTATACGCTTGACGTCCTTGTTGGAAGAATGATGGAAACCATAGTAAGAGACCAGATTGTGAGCCACATGATGGTAAACAGTTTATTCTGCGACAAACAGCATAGATTTGTACCAGGTCGGTCATGTATGACTCAACTACTGGTCACGATTGAGCTATTGACTGAACTGCTGGACACCAGAGCCCCATTAGATGTCATCTATCTCGACTTCAAGAAGGCGTTCGACTCTGTCCCCCATTAAAATTATTTCGTTATATTCATAAACGACTTGCCAGATGCAGTGACCAGTACCACTAAAATATTTGCAGATCACACCAAACTGCTTAGAGCTATCAGAGGACCTGAGGACCGTGAGAAACTCCAAAATTACCTAAAACAACTCGTCAAATGGTCTGAGAGATGGCAGTTTGGATTCAATGAAAATAAATGCAAAGTATTCCACTTAGGTAACTCAAACCAAAAGTACACATATGAGATGAATGGCGCAACCTTAGACATAACCCATGCAGACATTAAGACCTAGGTGTCACAGTGGATGAAGACCTAAAATTTCTCGGGCGCATAGCTAAAGCTGTAAATAAAGCTTCTAGAATGTTACGCTTGATCAGAAAGACCTTCACACTCCTCGACAAAACAACAGTGCCAAGACTATTCACAGCCATGATTAGACCGTACCTTGAGTATGGAAATGTGATCTGGCATCCGAGGTACAGAGGAAACAAACTAGAGGTTGAGAAAGTACAGAGAAGGGCATCTAAACTGATCCCAAGTATTAGCCATCTCCCATATGAGGACCTGCTTAAATTCCTAAATCTGTCATCTTTGGGCTTTAGAAGGCGATGAAGGAATATGATCCAAGTATTTAAGATTATGAATGGTATGGACAGACTAGATCCCCATGAGTTCTTTATCTTCCCATCTAACAACAACACCAGAGGCCACAGTAAAGAAGTGTTCATGGGACGATGCAGGCTTGATTTGAGGCGAAGCGTCTTCAGCCAAAGAACAATTCAAGACTGGAACTGCTTGCCTGAGCATGTGATATATTGTGCTAGTCTGAACAGCTTTAAGTCAAATTTGCACAAATTTTGGAAAGGGGAGCGCTATAGATTGCCATGATAAAATAAGATATATGCACTCCAGAAATATAACCAAGAAGGACCGGAATACCATAACAGGCATTGCCTTTTAATTTCGTATATAAGGTATCAAGGTATCAACAACATTATGATAGTTTTTGTTCTGTTAAACCTGTATTTAACATTATGATAATGTGTCCCGAACCGGTCACATGACGTGCACATTATGCTATAAAGTGGAGATTTCGTTGTAGGACTTCATTATAACATTCCACTCGGCACCATTAATATGATAACCAGACATGTTAAACATTTATGATTAACAAAATCGCTGGTGGTAATGCATTTGTCTACTGTCTATATAAAAAGACGGTTATGTATGATGACGTCACGTTGTCAGAATCTGCATGTGGTACTGCGTCGTGTGCATAAACCAAAGAAAGGATGTTCGTCAGATATAGATGGTATTACACCTGAACATGTCAAATGGGTCAGGCCGTCCAAAATTTTATCATATATACATCTATATGGAATGTTAACTGTTTGTATTCAGTTCTCAACTGTACTCATTTATACTAATTAAAGGACTGCTGATACCCATTCTGAAGAAGTCAAATATGGACCTATCTGTGCCAAAGAACTATCGGCCCATTGTCATATCCACAATATTCGCCAAACTCCTAAGTACACATATTACACGAATGTTTGAGAACACGAGTTTACCTAGCTGCAATTTGTATTCGTAGAAACAGAGACTATATTATGTCGGTCGGATTAGCATCCGATGTCATAGACTATTGTAAATATAATGGATCTAGATCCTGTGTATGTATGTTTCTTGGATGCTGAGAGAGTGTTTGATTCTATTCTCCACAGTATCATGTTCAAGAAAACAATGGATGTGAATCATGTGATATCGACTGGAGAATCATGCATGGTGTACTGATGTAGCTTTCAGTAGTACACACACACACACACACACACACACACACATATATATATATATATATATATATATATAAGGGGTGAAATATATTGAACGATATTATCTAGCTCTACAAAGGAACTAGACAAAGTTTCTCTTTTTGTTTAACATATTGGATCAAGATATGATGGAGGAGTTGTCTCAAATGAACTGTGATATTCCTATAGGCTCCACAAAGTTCAATGCCTGCTGCTAACGCAGCTAGCAAGATTATGTTTTTGTATGTAGCATCACCGTCACAGGACGACAAATGCTCGTAGATAATGCTACCATATTTACATTTCTACCCATGACCTCAGATTGAACCCATCTAAATATATGTGCATAACATTTAGCAAAAGTTTTTTTTAAGTGAAAAATTAACAAAAAATATCTTTGTATATTGCATTAGCCAACAACACCAAAACTCAGGCACAGGAATGAATAAAACATCCAGATGGGCGTTCTACGCTTTTCAATGATCTGGAATGTATTCTAATGATACCACGCCTGATACGATAACTTATAATATTATATATAATTATCACTGTCATAAGCCCCGTGTTTACTTATGGACTGCAGTGTGTATATCAGTGGCAAGCTGTCATGGATGAAATCGAACAATTACAATGTAGACTTATTAAATCAGGTCTGGAACTATATATAATGTTATTGTCATAATACGCTATTTTGTATACTCTGAGAATTTTCCGTTTTGTGGACAATATTCGCCTTCATGAATTTCAAATTGTTCAGAAATATGTTGTTATCAAAGCCACGCACAAGTCGTTTATGTAGTAATTTATTATCACATTATTTAAAAGCTTCGGACCACGTTCTGAATCAATTAATTGGGATTTCTGTGATAAGATTAATTTGTGATATAAATTATGCAGATAATCAAATACGTAATTAACATAGTAAAACTTCTTGCAGATAACGATATAGTGGACGCGATACCTTTTCTCTTATCAAGTATTAACGATAGTGTGTATGCGATCACTCAAATGTTAAACCAATTCTAGTCATTTTAATTATATATCATATTTTCATATGATTATTATATTATTGTGTTTCATTCTTGTTCTCTCCTTTTGGAAGCCCAATTAATATAATAAATAAAATATGAAATATTTAAATGGGGTGACAATGACTATCAAGATCCATACAAAGTGTATTATTACAATGTATGCCTTCCCAAAGATTTGTCTTTGATGACACTAGATGATCTGGCAACTCAGTCTTAGACATTTTATCTCTAAAAGCATCTGCCTATTTGGATCTGGGAATAAACTGACGAGTTATACTTCATCTGTAAAATATTACACTCATATTTTAAGCGCGTTGAATCGGTTTTCTGGATGACTTGTGGGATAGAAAACTTTAGCTGAATATGGAATTAGGTGGAGTAGATGTGCTCCATTTATCCAACTGTATACACATTATCATCTAAGTTAACACATACTAATTTATTATCGATATTTAAACCAAACAATTTTGTAGACGCCAGGGAAGATGTTGCCGTTATTTAGTTATTATAAACAGAAAACTACGTACATTACTGAAAGAGGAATAGTGTTCGAGACTCTGCAGGAAATGAATTACATAAATTAAAGTCCACATTAGATATTACTAGTCGAATACGGCAAAATTCATGTGCTGATTATTACTTTTAATAGTGAGTAATTAAAAGCTAGATCATCAAATAATCGTTATTATTTCACAAATTTTAATTAAGCTCAACCTGTACGAGCTTATATAATAAAATGTGTATGTGCATACGAGCCTACGTTTAATGCATACACACTTATATGTGTACTTTGGTTTTACTATAATTGATGAAATTAATGCTGCTCTACTTATACTTGCTCTACTTTCTGCCTAGAACGAAATCTCCGGCCACCAATACCTTAATAATTAATTCAGGTCAGATATTGTCTTCAAATAAGGTAGTAAATATTAAGATGTTGGGACAGAGCATCTTCGTGGGATATAAATTTTTAGACAAGAATAATGAAATATTTATGGCTAAAAGGTTATTCTAATAGAAATATGTCAACATATTTATTAATTCTGTAGACAAATATTGTTTTTTTTTCTTCTTCTGTTCTCATCTAAATCGGTCAACAACCTGCGAGGTTCCATGGTAGAGAGCATATATAGGTGTCTGATATTACCATATAATTCGCCCACGGTCATATTCTTGTACTACGTAAGATGGGATGTTACCCAGTAATAGTACTGTTCCGACCCTTTTCGCAGCAGCACTGCAAGCCTTGTGGTTGTAAGATAGGCGTTCCGGTTCGGAACCACTTGATTCAACACAGCATCGGCATAATCATGTGAAATTTAATCGTGCTCGATTTTGTGAAATGTAAATTTATTATCTTGGCATGTGTTTGTATGCATTTATATACGTATATAAACGTCCTTGTAAACACAATAATTGATAGCCATGTATCAGATCATTATCCTCAAATAATTAGCATCTATATCTGGTTTCAAAACGGTATGTTCCCAATGTAAGTAACATTATATAATTCCTGTAAAATCTGAATATCTGCATAACTGACATATAGCAATGAAACTGGTAAATGATGTAAATGTAAAATGCTGGCCTGCATTGCAAATAAATAAAAACAAATGTATTTTATTGTAAATGACGTGTGAACATATGCTTGCGGTTGTAATTAAAAGATGTATTAATATTCGTCATGAAATTTGTTATTCACTAGTTTTGTCTTGCCTTATTTATAGACCAATGAAACTTTAAATCTCGTAAAGATCGACCGGAAGCATATTTTAAGTGTGTGTGTGTGTGCGTGTGTGTGTATGTGTATGAACATAGCGTTTTATATAGAAGTTGTAGTTAAGTAGTCTAGTTTAATTTTGTTTTATATAAATGCAATTGATATAAAATAATAAATTTATTTATTAATTAACGTTGCAAATAAACTTTGATTAATTGATTCATATAATACTACTAATTATAATATTGTGTTTTTGGTTAGGGCGAAATATTTGAGGACGAAATGTTATGAACACGAAAGGTTCAAACATACTGTGGGCGAAGCATATAATAGGACGAAGTGTATGGCAACATAGAGATTGTTGATAAAGTCGTTTTGTAACTCAACATTAATCTTATTAACAATGTCTGAAAGAAAAGTGTTGAATGTAAGCATTATGTGGTATTTTATGCGTTAAAACCATAGAGCTAAATATTAGTGAAAAGTGTTTATTCCAATCAAATTGCAGACTGAGCGATAATAGACTTAAAAACTGAATATCCGCTTCAGAAATCTAGAGTCCTAGACTCGTAGTACTAGTAGTAGAAGTCTAGATTACCGTATCTACTCGCGTATTAGTCAACCCGACAGAAAGCCTTCAAAATTGGAACCGTTCTCGTCATCCGCGAAAAAATTGTGTAGCAGGAGAATTGTCATAATAATCAGCATAGCCATTAATGTCCGCCACATCCTTAGTTTCAGCAACACCTCACCATCTTGTTAGAAATACCACACATTAAGTAGGACTTGTGCACCATTTCTACGGGAAATGCTCCCACACGGTTTTAACCCACCCGATGACCATGGGAATCATTGGTCTGTACATTACCAGCAGGTGGTAGTGTTCTATTGCCCTCTGTCATCCAATAATTCTATAATTAGGTCATTTCACCCTTAAACAGCTTGTTCAGGCATACCGGCTCCAGTAGTGAAGTACACCCTCCGGGTATGATGGCCTGTGTGGTTTTATAAACTGTTTCTATTTGCTTTGATGTTATAATTAATAAACAAACAGGTCACACCAAACACTCCTGACTGTAACATTAACTGGCAAGCGTTATTAATTAATTGTTTCATGACAACTGGCATGCAAGGTTTGCACTGTGAGCAGTGATTTCTATAGGAAATATGACGCATGTATAAGTTGAGGTGCTTGTGAGAACTCCCTTTTCCATCCCCCAAAAATTGACTTAGTTGCAAGTATTTACAGTACTATATATAGTCTATTCATTTTGTTGGTATTAAATACATGATTTCCTCTACCAACATGCCATCTAATGAGAGTTATAAAAAGAGATCATACACTGATACAGGAATCATTCAGAAATGTAAACACAATATTCTTTATATTCAGCATAGAGATAGGTCTTGTCATCACTTTTTGGGATTAATTGGAAAGCTAGCATGTTGCAATTCTTGAAGTATACAGTATCCAAGCATTTAACAGTTTTTGTTTAAAAAGAAAGGAACCACCCCCTCATAAGAAAAATAGTTGTAGAACAAATTATTGTTGTTTGATCAGAAAAGTGTTTTACAAACAGGTGGTTTAATTTTTTTATTTGGCTCAAATGTTTTTGTTGGCCACAAAGGCAGCTTAACATAGCTAGCCATTTATTTATAAAAAATATTATTAGGGAGTTAACATTTTGATACTGGGTTAATAAGGTTTACAGCTGCACACCAAAATAATTGACTATAGCTTCAGTGCAACTGTTGGTTCATTAAGTAAATTTAGGCATAATAACAGCCATAAATTTTGTTATATGTGAATTGTTAACTGGAGAATTGGTTTTAATTTCTAATAGACAATAGTTTGCATAAATGCTTGAGTGAATATGGGAATGTTTAGCTGGTTAAATATTGGTTATACCTGGCCAATGGACTACACTATGATAAAATAATATAATAATGCCAAAATCCTTTGAACAGACAGACAATAAGAGGATTCACTCCCACAGCCTGGAGGTTTATATTGCAGTATTAACCAAATCCACTACAGGAGCACTCTTCTAGCATTAAGTCAGGGTATTTTATTTCTGGTTAAACAAAACAAACACAATTCCCTCAAACTGATGACTAATAAAACAGTGAGGAATGTGATGCATTCCAGACAGCTTCCATATTAGATTCAAAATTCACTCTATCTGAAAGTCAAGTTTTGATGGTATACATTGTAACAAAAACTCCATGTATGACACTTGATCTAGGTCTTCAGATTATAGTCAAGTAGTCCCAATTATAAAAAGTCATGGCTTCTTCAATTCTCTGATTGATGAACCAGTTCATGTCATGACCGTGAGTATTCTGTAGGCTGAAATAGATAACTTGTCAGATACACTCAGCTTCTGGAAGTCTCATGTTGAAAAGTATCTACTAATAGTTGAGCTTGCTTCAAACATTTTGTGCATACAAACATCATCTGCTCCAGTGGAGAGGCTTTTTAGAAAGGGACAATTGAGTGGATCTTTCACCTAAACATAAGTCTTCTAACTGATGATACTTCAAAATCTTGTGATCCTTAGGTTCAATTAATGGGATTCATAAGCTGAAATTATATAATATGATGATAATAATGCCATGTAATAATATATGGTGTTATTATGTATGATAATTATGTGATTTTTTATGCATTTTTATTGTGCAATAAAAATATATATTTTTAAATTCCCATTAAAATTTTTACACTTTACAGTATTTTTATTCGACCTGATTAAAGTATTTTTATTTACATACTTTTTAATTTATTTTTATCATCCCAGTCTGAAATAAAGTTCAAATACATCACTCACTCACTTATTTGTGTGAACATAAAAATATTTCTAAGTCAGAATTACTGTTGAACATATCTCAAATATATTATACAAAGCTCAATGTTGTTTATAACTTTACTGGGCACTTGCCAGGTGCTAATTTTATACTCGGAGCTATATGAACATATGATTACAGTGGATGCAAACTTGAACGTGCTTGAACAATTGTAAGGGCGCTTTGTCATTACTAATTTTGTTTAGAAATGAGTCTAGTTACAAATATAGTTAATCAATCCTGATCTGTGAATATTTATCTTAGATCCATAAAAGGGGTTCCATTGTAAAATAATTAATAAAAACCCAGAATTGACTAACATTTTAAAGAATTACCGACCAGTTTTAAATTTTATATATAATCATAGAAGGGGCAGAAGGTCTTCATCTACATAAATATTTATTCAATAATATTAACAAATCATGCCAATCTCCATATAATAGTAGTCACAGTACCGAAACAGTCTTGACCTGAACTTTATAATAGTTTTCTGCAACGTTTTTGATTAATAACGATGCATTAGGCATGTCACAGGGCAGTCCAGTGGTAGAGTAGTTAGAGCACTGCACATCACCCTCCAGGTTGTAGATTTGAATGTGGCTTAGATCTGTGCTTCTGCATTTTACCTTCAGTAAATTATTTTGTCTTTCAGAAATACTATCCACCAGACTTCGACCCCAACAAAATACCAAGATTAAAACGCCCAAAGAACAGACAGTTTAGTATCCGTATCATGGCACCTTTTAATATGAGGTAAGGTTTTACTTAATTATTATTATATAATTATTACAGCTTTATTGCCATTATATATTAAAATGTAGATTGGTTGTGGTCCAATAAGTTTGGTGAATTTCAAGTAAGCACTATTTGCACAATTCAGGACTGATTGATGTTGTCATTTACATTTTTCCAGATGCGCCAACTGTGGTGAATACATTTATAAGGGGAAAAAGTTCAACTCCAGACAGGAACGAGTTGAAGACGAGGATTATTTGGGTTTGATGATTTTTCGCTTCTACATAAAGTGCCCACGTTGTGTATCGGAGATCAGCTTCAAGGTAGAGAAATTAGTTTTTAAGGATATCTTGTAATATAGTGTCAGATGTTTGGTATATTATTTTTTAGCTGTAACTGGTGTCTTATTGACTGTATTGTTTGCGTTGTTCTCTCACAGACCGATCCTCAGAATTGTGATTATGCTCTTGAAGCAGGAGCAACACGAAACTTCGAAGCTCTAAGAACTGCTGAGAGGTTAGCAGAACAGGAAATTAAGGAAAAGGAAGAAGAGGAGAAAAACAACCCGATGAAGGTATGTTAGGTCGATTCAAATCAGATCATTTGAGAATACAATGATTAGATATCTGTGGCCAATTAAATAATTTCCTTTCTGATCAAAAGGCAATACCACAGCTAGTTGATGACGTTGCATACTGACTAGTTAGTAAAAGTACCCCTGAATATTTTCTCTGTGAAGTGTGAAGGATTGTATACATACCTTCTCATTGTCAACCGTCGTTTTCTTTTTATTAAAAATTATGGAGTTTGCAGAAACATTTGTGAAGTACCTTTTTTCATAGATAATAAATTTTTTTGCCTGAAACCATTTCACATAATGGATCAGTGAATGTTGTTCATCATAAGAGCAAATATTTAAACAATTCCACTCACATACAAGCTGATGAAAACAGCACAATACAAATTAAAAAAAATTCAGCAACCAATTCACTGTGAATGAATGATTTCTGTATCAGGTTTTAGAGAACAGAACAAAAGCATCTCAACAGGAGATGGAGATGCTAGAGACATTAGAAGAATTAAGAGAATTAAATTCCAGACATGCCAAAGTGGACCACGAGGAAGTACTTCGTAAACACAAAGCATACGAGGAACAGCTTAGACAGTTACAGGATGAGGAAGACGAACAATTTATCAGGTTTGTTTAGGCAGTTGATCTGTCTTTTTCTTAAATCTGTTGTTCAGTAGGTTATATGTAATAAACTAGATTGATTAGAACCTTAGTATTATATAACAAATGTTCTTAATGCTTTGTTCTTGCCCTTGATCACTTTTGACTTAATCTAGATGCTATACAAATACTAGTATCAGTTTACTATCAGATTCAGTGTTTAGATTATTTAATAGAGCCATTGTTGATAATAATCCACTTTTTATTGAACTAGTTGCATGAAAATGTTTCTTATAACATGAGTTGTTATGTGTTCAGAATAACAGTCAGTTAGATAAAATTGTATTCACAGAATTTAAAGAAACTATATTCACAGAATTTAATAGTTAATCTGATTCAAATCGATATCAGAATTATTCCTGGTAAATGATCTGACAGATAAAACTGGAACTTTACTGTATTGCTTAATAATAATAATGTTTTAAAATGAAGTATAAAATCACTTACAAAATATAAACAAGGATGGAAATGAATAGATAAATAAATGAATTTTAGCTAAATAATTGAGCTTCTTTAGCATTCAGGAACAGAAGCATTTGCATTTTAATCTTATTCTAACCATGTGGATTTGTTCATAAATGTGTAAAGTGTTACTTACATCACTTTAGAAAGTACTAAGAACATTAATTTTAAAACGTGATCACTTTATCACTCTTTGTTCCACCTTATTTGGGAGATGTTGTCTGTTTTGTGCCATTACCATATTGGCCTTGTGCTAAGTATTAAACACAGCAAAGGTCTATCAATGCAGATCGCATATCTGGGGGAGGGTTACATTTTGTATCTATATACTATTTTCAATGTAATCTGACATATATGTAAAAATATTTGTCAGTTTTTCAGATGTAACTGTAACTTATCTAGATACATTGCAAAAGTATCTGAATTTCAGATACATGATTATGTAAACACTCATATATGTAATTGCATGTCTACAGATTATAACATAGTATATCCTAGAAAGCAGAAGGTCACTGATATAACCATTGTACAGCAGTATCTATGTGTGCAAAAGTGATTAACTAAATGTCATTGTTATGAAATCAATTAAAAATATGAAGATAAACACGGAGATAATTGACTAATTTAGTCAGTGCTCAAGGAAAAACAGTTCATTAATTATTAACATAACTAACCTGGAAAACATTCTGACATGCCTATATTAACTTCGACCATTATGTCAGCAATATGCATGGTACAAGTTTTATTATATCATACTTTTCTAGGTCTATTTTTGGAAAAAGTATTTCTGGAGAGACAGTAAAACGTATTCATGATGAAGATGATGATGAAGAAGATGGTGATGAAAGTTTATCTCCAGCTTCATCATCTTCTAAGATTCCATGCATTAGAAAGCCAACAGATATTCTTACAGAGGTAAACACCTAATCATGTTCATTCATGTTATAACTAGCTATCTAATTGGATAGGGCGCTATACAAATGTTAAGTACAAATGTACAGAACAAATGTATTTAATTCAGAACAGTAAATGAAACTTATTTTTTTTAATGAAATGGAAGCAAGTATACAGTTAGCGTGGAGATGTATGCAAATAGGAAAAAATTGTGGCAAGGGGTATTTATTAACTATTTTCTACAGAGACTTTAAAATTTTAATATTTTTGCTAAACCCTTCATGAGGTAACAAACAGCCTTTAATTTGGATGGTAAACCTGTATGAAGGTAACTTTAATTGAGTGTTCTCTCACTGACAGTTCATTTCCAATATATAGTTATGGTTGGTAATCTTTTAATAAAACCCTTGACGTGATTATTTCAGCTAAATGCTAAGTAGAGCCTTTATTTAAAATACATCTATAGTAATAAATGAGATGTTATTATGTAGAGTAAGCACGTGCTACCAATTTATACACGTGTAGTTTCTATAAATATCTGTTATTGAATGCACATTTAAATTAAGCCCACCAGAATTGTTGTATCTTGACTGTGAGCAATAATATTATGATCAATATATCTTACTTCCTGCATCTTCTAGGGTTCTCCATCATCAACAAATGGATCAGAAGCATCGATTGTTGTTCAGAACAAGAAGTCGACTTCTGCCACATCAAACAAAGACACAGCTGTGTGGCAAAAGAGTATTGGAGGCTTGGCTAAGAAAAACTCACTGCTGGGTATAGTGAAGAAGAAATCATCAAAAACTGGGTCAAACACAGCACCATCTGAACAGTCACGAGATGAACGAACTAAAACTGAACACAACAAAACCACAACAACAACTCATAATGTTACACCTTCAATAAAGGATGATGAGCTTATCACTGTCAGGGAAGAAACTAAGATAGATCGAACTACGACTGATAATGAAAGAGAATTGTCTTCTAAGCCCACAGCACTCGGAATGTTAGGAGCATACTCGGATACAAGCAGTGATGACAGTAACTAACATAATATTTAGCTTTGTTGTCAGGGTGCTCGGATAATGCAGTGAATAAAGTACTTCAAATTAACTGATCCCTCAACCATGTGTGAGGGTAAACAAACCAGTCACTGACTCATGTAACTTTGTTTCATCACCAATACAAAAATAAGACTAGTATATACCGTGGTAAAGATTGTGTCATGCATCAGCATCTTCATCAACATCCATAAATCATTATTATGTTGTCAGCAAATAAAAGTTGATGTGTTTTCTTTAGAGGAACAGTTCACCTTCATTTTATATTTTTAGGACTAATACAGTATGTTGATGTGAAGATATTATAAATGATGTTAAAATATAAACAAAATGACCAGATGTTAATTAATTTATTTCAAAGTTGAATCAACTATAACTTGTTTGTGGGCTCTGCTATTTTGAAGCCAGATACACACCGGGTGCTTCTGAAATCTGACATCACTTATTACGAACCCACTTGTAAACAGGTGACAGCCAAGCGTATTATTTTGGAACAAAACATATTTATGAATATCAAAGTATAGTTGGTCCAAACAGCTTCATATGTTACTGAAATGGCTAAAGAAAATTTCCCTTTGAAGACTGTTTTGTACTACTGTAACATAAAGCATCAACCAAGATGTCAGATTTGTCTAAAATGAATGATGAATGTGTCGGTTAGCAGTAGTTAATGGGTTGAACTTGAGCACATGTACATAATCAAACCAGGTTATAATTATTATGATAGTTTTATGGTGAGAAGTCACTGCCATAGTTTTTAGTTATTTGTACCTCAGGACATAAGTTACACCTATCAGTGGATTGATTTTAAATTGGTGTAAGATGTGTTCCTATGAATGTATTATTTTATACGATCTAGAAAATATCCAGACTTAATATCCCTCTCTCTGTGGTGATGAACAACAAGTTGAATACGTGTATCTTATAAATTTTTGTGGGTTAACTTGCAGTTGTAAGATTAGAAGTACCATTGGTACTGATTATCTTCCATAGGCTTTCCATCACCCAGGTATAAATGAACCAAATATGAGTAGATGGTAAAAACTAGATATTTGTGTTAAGAAAGATATCATGTTCAAATGGCTATATCATATATTAGGCATAGAAATAATGCTCGGCAGCGACACTAAATATTCATTTAATGTGTATGTGTATCGCATGTTATTTAGCATTAAATAGAAACTTGAAGTAATTGATACATTAATATTACTATTATTGAACCTATTACTATTGTTTGAGAACGTTTATGAATCTCATTCACGGACTTGCTTGTTTAATTAACGTAAACATACTTCTTTGTGACAGATGTAAAAAATCCCACAAGAAACAGAAGTGTTGCGGATTAAAATGTTTATTTAGAGGTATGGTTACAAACTGATCAGCTTTATTCGAGTTAATAGAGCCAGTTCTCATAGTTGCTGAATATCTTAGATACCATTAGCCAAACAGAATAATTGGACCATAATGCTGAAGACCAACGTGAAACAAGGTGTCCCAATTTTAAGGACATGTTCAAAATGAATCCAGGACATAATCCCTTCGGACATAAACCCTTCAAGATGAAACCTCCTCACATGAAGAATATACAAATTTTATGATTGCTTTTTAATTTACATTTATTATTTTTCCTCCCAAATAATAAATTAAGTGATTTAATTAATAAAATACTTTTTATTATCTAAATTCATTGAAATGAATTTATTACTGTTCATTTGGTACAATACATTTAATGTAATACTTCATAAATGACAATTTTGTATAATTGTAATTCGCCGTCAGAGTTATTTGAACTATGGAGATCAACTTGTAAACAACTTAAGCTCGATATTTGTTAATCTGCCTGGTATCACTGGAAGTCACATACTTGTCCTTTCCACATAGAAGTCCGGTCACCGCATCAGGAGCGAGTCAAACTCCTACAGAAGAACCCATACTCAGTCGGAAATCTGGTCTTAGAAGATGAGTGGACCAAAACTAACGATGGAGATAAATGACAATGGGGTTGACTCATCCAACCCAATACTAGTCTTTTGGTACAGATGAGGGTTTCGACGTCGGAAGGCCAGAATACGACAACTACCTCATCCGTCAGGATTTATCACTTGATATGGCAGTCATCGGCGGAAGTAAAACAATCCACGCTATACACATAAAACAGCAAAGGCGCTTCCGTGGTCTAGCGGTACCGTGTTGGACCACTGAGCATTACCTCTCGTGTTCGAATCCCTGCATGGGCATATCTGAAGGTTGTTTCATCTTTGACTTTGGAGGTCGCTCGGCCCATTTGGCCTACCATGTGCACAACGGTCATATAAAACAGAATGATGACGAACCTACACAATCGGACAGACACATTGCAACCACCAGGTGTCAAAATATTATAATTTTAAATCTAGACTTATGACCTGTGCTCGCTGACAAACCGAGATATAGAAAACAGTGTATGGTAGCCGATAACAGATGTACTGTACTAGTGAAGAGACGGGAGTTTCCAGCTGAATGTAAATTTGAATAAATGGCTGATGAACAGCGACACGTCTCGTTTATTGGAAGATGAATGCTGATAGGTGTTACAGTGATGTATCAGTTTTAATAAGGCTTATCTGTTGAATGCTTCATCCGCCAATGACAGGCCTCTCCTTCGTCATCTGGGAGCGCTCCGATAGTCTTGCAAACTTCCAAAAGCTGTTTGTTCACAACTTTAAATATATGTACATCACTTTGTTAGCAGATAACTAGTACCCAGTGTGTTCGTAACAAGTACCGTACAGCTTGGGATCAAAATTTGATAGATAGCTTCGTAAAATGTTTAAAAATAATAACTATGGACAGTTCGTGTATGAGACAAACGTATTAATATCTGGAAGGAAATGATGTCCTACAACAAGCCAATCGATATGTTAGGTTCTGACAATCGGTTTTTAATTATATTTATATCATTATTTAGATGCTACTAACTCAGAGCGGGGTCACGTGAGTTAAGGTGTTCACTGAGAAATAGTATCATTGAGAATAATTTTAATATATACAGACAGCCCAAGCCAAATATGTTGATAAAACAATTCGACCTTGAGTGCACATGGGGGGAAATATACTTAATTCATATCACAGGGATATAGATATATTTGGGCACAAATTGTTTTGCATTTAATCATCTAACCTTTTTAGTGATTTTTATGATAATGTTTTGAAAAGTCGGGAAATATTATTTTAAATCTAACTATATGTCCCATTTAAACCTGAATTAACTTGCAAGCATAATTTTGTCGTTGTGGTTCACGTCAACTTTTCCATACCTATAACAGCTTAGAAAGGGCTGACCTTGTAGCCAAATTGGCAGACCTGTTGCCAATGGTTAGTTACATAAATAATGAAGAAATCGGTGCATTTTATTTAATTTACGCGAATACACACACTTGAGTATATATATATATATATATATAGAGAGAGAGAGAGAGAGAGAGAGAGAGCCGCACACATCAAACGAACAGAGATATTATTTTGCCGTTTATCATTCGTATTTTATTTTTGGATATTTGAGTCCGGTTTTCAAACTTTTATTGTCACAGATTATGGGTTAATTGTTGTGATGCTTAATTCGTAACATAATATATACCACAACAATTCAAAGTTTCTGAGTGAAGCTTGAAAGATTACGTTATTTTTAACCCTTTCCTGCACGTTTGTAACCAAGCACTGTACTAGCTCACTGCACGACTGAAGCACCATCACAGGGAAGCCAGAAATATTACAATTGAACTCGGCTATTATAACTGCAGTTGGGTCTTAGAAAAGAGACTATTCATTTCTATCAGGCGTCTCCTTGAACCAATTAAATGATGGTGCAGTTGTTCACATATATCTAGCACTTTAGTTCATATTCCAGTATGCCAATATCTGAAGGATATTTAATCTTTTATTTCGCCTCATTACACTTCACTGTCACTCGGTCCATTTTGCCTACACAGAAGTAGGCCTAGCTGTAAAATACCAATAATTCATGCGCGCGCAGACACACACACACACACATATATATATATATGATATAGCCTACATTATAATTAATATATTTCGCATGACATTCTACCCGACGATTATTTGTTATTAATTATAATTGTTGATTTCTTTATTTGATATTACATAAATTTAAATGCCTTGCTCCTTAGAAACGATATAAATTAATATAATAGCATAGAAATATGACGACGACTAAATAAACTAACTACTAATATATATATATATATATATATATATATATATATGATATGGAACTTTCTAAGATATGATCCAGAAACACATAAAATAGCACTTAGATGTGTTTTATTATTGGCTAAACAAGATAAATAATAAGGAGAGGGTCACTGTGACACTGCAAAGTGTGTGTGTGTGTGGGGGGCGATTTATTTCAAACAGTTTCTATTTAATTAAGAACAAATATTAAAATGTATAATACTGAGAACATTTAACCAAGCTAAACACAACGAATGACATAAGTTGATCTATTGCAGATAAAACAAAATAATAATTACATTTATCAATAGCCGTACCCATATATATTATATGGAGTTATGAACATATTCAAGGAATTAAAAAAAATTAGTTATACATTAAATTATGACAATTAATAAGGACTTATAAATATACTAACAGTTAGTTCAACATCATGAATTATTTATACCTTAAAGTTACAAGTGAACAGAGAAATATCATACAAATAAGTTACTGAAATAGATTTGCTAGATCTATCCCTTCTTTGTTGATATCTTTATTTTAAAGAAATCAAGATGGTGTTCTGTATTATAAACTTTGTTTATATTTGAATACCGGTAAATAAAATATGACTGAAATACTTCGAATTGGTGAGTATAATATCCATAATGTTTATTATTTTATATAAAATAGATTTCATGAAGAATCTTGCCTGTTTTGGACGTAGGCAATTATACGAGGTATTTGTATTTTCATTGTGCACTGTTACAGTAACCGAAATTAATGGATGAACTCTACAGAAATCATTTTGTATTTACATGTAACACAACACATATAATCATTGCCTCTCTTCAAATATTTATTTTTTGATCATGGTTTTAAAGATTATTTGCGACATAACTGTAAGAATGTTTACCAATGATTGTGGCTTGTTAAGCGTCAGTGTAAAGTGTTAATATTTACAGTCACTTCAGTCTTCCCATATAACGTACTTAACATATACTTCATTCGTTGAGACTTCGAAGAAAATCTCACATCGCGTTCAGTGGTGCCCACGCGCGTGTGCGTGGGTGGGTTGTATGGCAAAAGGGCAAGACATACTATTTTATCCGCCGTTAATACTTTAAACTGAAAACGATGTTCAATGAAAGCAGAATGAAGTTGTTTTGGTAGATAGGCCATTTCTAGAGTAAAGAAACGACTATTGAAGTCTCCAACATTGACCGACTTTATTTATTATTATCTCTAAATAAGAACTATAGTAGCCTTGAGATGTGTATTCTACTTGAAGCAAACACTAACGGTAAAAGAAGACAATATTTATATATATTGTGTGTGTGTGTGTGTGTGTGTGTGTGTGTGTGTGTGTGTGTGTGTGTGTGTGTGTGTGTTACAGTTAATCTGTATAATTAGGTAATGTATATTACCTGAATTGTTCAGGTAATATACATATTAACTGATTATTCAAATTATTCGAATTTGTATGTAAATCGACTCACACTCCCTAAATATACGAACCTTCGGCCCTTGACCCTTAATTCATTGTGCAATAAGTACACATTGTTATATTTGTTATTTATGTAAGAAAAACGACTCCTAACAATAAAATTTATTGTTATCACTGGTATCGGCTGTACACTTAAGAGATATAATGAGGGGGTAAGGTTGACGCAACAAACAAGCAATCTTAAAAGTCTTCCTCCTCAGCTAGGTGACGCTTGATGACGTATTCTTCCTCGTACGCCGCGCCACAATCTAGTTCTCTGATCCGTAACTACAAACGGTTGTCAATAACTCGAAACAACAACTTTTAAACGTTTATTGGGGGTTCGTTCATAACGGTGAGTTATCGTAAGTCGGAGCCACCGTAATCAGAGGACTTCCTGTATGTGAGTGTATATATATATATATATATATATATATAATTAAGACTAATTTAAAATTTAATTGATTTATTTACGATTGTCCAAAATGTGCTAAACAAAATACTATAGATAGAGTTACGTACAATTTAAAAAGCAAAAGCAATTCAAATAAATAGAAAATTATGTCTGTCAAACTGATTTCTGTCTGGAGTACGTACACCAGTCACGTGACTTGATGTCATTAGTAGAACCCAGCATAGGTAACAACATTTCAAATACTTACCGAAATTCAATTGTTACCACTATTCGATCCGGGTCTCGATAAACATTGATCTGATATTCTATCCTATTGTACGATATGATTCGTCAAATCAGGTTTATTAGGTAAAGCTATTTACCTCAGCTAATCATCTGCGATTGTGTAAACCGTGTATGAAAAATCAGGTATAACTGCGTGATAAACAATGTATAATTGACTTCCTACAACCAGGCTAACTGCCTGTATCTAGGATAAACAATGTATAACTCGGCCAACTAAGCGTTACCAGGATAAACAATGTATAACTAGGCCAACCAAACGTTACTAGGATAAACAAATATAACTAGGTCAACCATTAATTAACTAGGACAAACACAAAACTATATGTAACTAGATAAACGGTGATTAGCCTAGTTCTTCTTAGAGTTAGCATCGACTATATACACTCATAATAACAATTGACATCATGTTTAACCTGATGCCAGATCAAGAAACACAACAAGCTGTTTTATTTATAGATGATCAAAAGAAACGGACATTAGTTAAAACTGGACAAATCGTGAATAGTTAGACAAACTGCTGAAACTAGGTTATAATTAATATAAATCTGACAGGCTTGAATACTCACGGTCCTCACCCCCCCTCTCTCTTACAGTTGATAGGGTTAAGGCTCCGATATTAAACCGTTCACAAACAGATTAATAACTTATTTATATGCCCACCATTAAGCTGGCCAGTGGATTAGCATTACGTATATTAAGTGTGTGGTTTGTTCTCGTAGATTAGCGAGTCGCGCCGGTCGCCGGCTTCCTTATTCTCATTATAATGGCTTTTATAAGGGGCAAGGATTTGGTGGTGTAACGGCGAAAGAACATAATTGACTGAGGATTATATGTGGCGGCTGAAGTCCGCTCACGGCCACCGAGAGTAAAGGTACTGTACGACGGCTAGTCGTATATAGGTAAGTCCCCTCTCTCCGGCCGTGTGTGTGTGTGTGTACTTTATCCTCCACCACACCTGAGACACCAAACAGCGGCCCAAAATCCACCAATTGACTAACCACCGTAGCTATAGGTGACGAAGCCAAACGCACCGCCGACATCATTCGTTCGCCCAGCACCGGCCCGCCTCTTCAAAGCATAACTCGGCGCAAGACCTCGCACGCTTCTTAGCCTCGCTCAAGTGTACTCCGTATGACGTATATTACGACCTTTTGTTAGCTAATCTTCGTTAAACCGGACAGCCATTCTCCTCTATACAGCCATGTCATGTTGGCAGCAAGTCACTGCCACTGGTAGCCAAACTAAACACGTTCTTGGATAAAGTTCACGAAGACAACGCTATGCCCAGGTAAGTTCGTCTTTATCCAGATATTCGCCTGGCGTCATGTCATTATTATTATTATTATTATCGTCATCATCATCATCATCACCATCATCATCATCATCATCATCACCGTTATCATCATCAGCAACATTCATACCGAGATCAGAGACTGTATACTGTTTCCATGTCTAGAAGAGGTGGCGATGTTTTAGCTTAGCCATATTTTGGTCTGTGTTATTGTCAGTTCTGATCGATCTGATCGATGCCACGAGGAGTTTCTATTGGTCTCTCCGTAGTCATGCTACGGCCTATTATGTTGTCTGTTGATCAATTTAATCCATCAGCCGTGAATCTTCAGGTAAACAAATAGCATATAATTTTAATATATATGTCCGTATTTACATGTCTGTGTATGTGTCCGTATACATTTCATATATATATATATTGTTTGTGTGTGTTTGTGTGTTATATGTGCGTGTGTGTGTGTGTGTTATAGTCAGTCTATAACAGTATGATAAAATAACAGCCATAATGTAAATAACATGGTGACAAAAGTGTCCTTACTAGTAAGAATATACTTATACACTTATAAATGTACTATGTATTATTCTACATACAAACATACATGTATATACAGATATATATATATATATACATACACACACAACAACACACAACAACAATACAACACACACACACACATATATATATATATATATATATATATATATATATATATATCTGCAGTGTACTACAAACGTCGTGTGTGTGTGCGTGCCTGTGTGCGTGTCCATAGGCTTTGTGACATGTTTCAGCTTCTACTCATTTTAGGAGAAAACGAAACATCTTAAGAGCAAAGAAAATAGAAACAACTTAACTGTCTTTAACGACCAATCTCTCGTAATATGATCACCTCAAGACAGTGGAAAAATCTTAACTGATCTGGCATTATTTATTAATATCCTCACAATAAGAATATTCTGCTGTAATTTGGGATACATTTTGAAACGAAAAGTTTTATCCCAAAGGAAGGTAGCAACATAAATCAAACACCAGTCTCTCAATACATTGGTTTTTAAGGCTTAGATGATTAGAAACGAAGGTTTTTCCTACTAACACAATAGCTTTGATATGTGAGTATGTACAGCTATCTATGACTGTGTTCCTAATCTGACCAACTCGGAGAATAAGCTATCTACTGATCAAGACATAAATCTAATGATTACTTTTTACACACACACACACACAGAGAGAGAGAGAGAGAGGGGGGGGGGAGTTCTGGTATCTCCAAAATATCATGCCATTTAACCATACATTAACTATTTCTTATCCACAGGCCTAGAACGCTGTGACCAGGTACGGACTGAACCATATAGGACAACTGGCCGCCACGTGACAAATTAGGATACCATGTGAGAAGCGATATCGAAATTGTTTATTTATGTCGCTCGAGAGATGACCCACAACCAGCGAGTGTATAAAGACGAGACAGAAAGATGGAAGCACGAGGAGGCGTCCAAGTACTCAAGATGCCAGTAGCCGGAAAGCCAAATCAAGTAGCCTCTAATGTCACCTTACATATTAGCTTTCCTCAAGATGGCAAGAGACCGACGCCAGCTACAGCATCCACTCCAGACAATGGCAAATCGAACCGGTTGCCGATGTTACGTCATAACACTAAATTGGTCACGCTGACGTCGTCATCGCCAAAACTCCAGAGAGGATCCGGGAACGACATCTCCCCGTTTCCGGATCTCCGAGTTGGCTTGCCGAAAATCACAGACAGCGGCCGATTATCAGACGACGGAAAACGACGAAGATTGCCGATCAGGGTAGGTTTGTCCCCGACTAGAGCACACACACACACACACACACACACAGAGAGAGATTGTTTCACCTATAAATCTGATCACAAATCAGGTAATAACGTGAAATTCGCCGGCACACATCAAACCCACATAAGTCACTTGACATCAAGTAGTATTATGGCTTATGTTTATAGTGTGTCACTTGACAGAAGTGTTATTGGTGGCAGGTCTTTGTTTAACTTCGACCACTCGATGGCCCCAAAACGATAAGCGGCTAAAATACCTTTCCTCAATATAATCATATCTCAGGTGCTGTGACAACGTGCTAGCTGACATCATGCGGTGGCCACTCTAACTCATACTCTAACACTCTTCAAGATCATCTTAACTCTGTGTGGATATAAATACCCACCTATTGCTATATCAATTAAGATGTCGAGAGCCATTAGCCAACACGGCTATTGGCCAGAATGATCTTATTTGCAAGTTTTTTTTCTGCACTTTATCATGACGGTCAGTAATCAGACAGGGTGTTAAACAAAGACAAGTCTATTGTAAACATCCAAACCAGTTACGATGACGGTCGTTGAGGCAGTTTGAGGGCTTCGTCAATTTATTCAGTGGGCCACCAGCCAACGAATTCTTGTTTATCTATAAACTGGGATATTCATTTAAAATTACCATCAATATCAAAACACCTAAAAACGCGTTGTTATTTTTATTTTCTCCCCAGACAACCACTTCATTCTCCAAACCGGTCACGAAAAATGACCCAAGACACAATGATTGACTTGATACCATGTATCCCCTAAACGATCGTTTGTCTTGTCAATGATTAAATGTACCCATTGTGTTTTAGTAGTGTTTTTGATAGGTTGTTTCTTAAGATAGTTGGTCAAGGGATAGATTTTACTGTGTGCAAAAAACTAAAAAATAATTGAGCGGTGCAATTTCAAAGTAGTTTTATTATCATGCAATCTGATACGGCATTCGTTTATTGTAGAATGCAGTATACCCTAAGCCCTTTGATGTACAATATTTAGTATACAAATAGAATGCATTATTTAAGCCAATACTAAAGTGAACATTCATACAACTTCTCGGTTTATCTTGAAGGATACAATATCTGGTCAATTGAGTGCAAACAGTTTATTTAGCACATCTCCATTTAGAGATGAGTGAGCCTCATTATTGCATAGTGTACACAAATTTCGAAATGTCGAAGCCAACTTTGGTACTCAGAATGGGATTATAACCCAACACTACATTATGTGTATATTAACTTTATTTCCTAAGAGTATCAGTGATGAGAGTGGCTTGAAATAATTTATTATATTTTTCACGCCCTTTATTGATATTTCAAGAATATTAGGAAAATCGGAATAAAATCTTCTACAATAACTCGGTATTTGTGATTTATAGCAGAACATTTCAAGACGACAACACTTTTTCGACACAACTGATGGTGTTGCGTGATTTACAATGAAAGATCTGTTCATTTTTTTCGCAGGCCAAAAGTTTTCTGCCGTCATCCAGAACGCTTGCTCCAGATGATCAGCCCAAAGTGTTTAATTCAGAACCAGTCGCCTTTCATTCTCAGCTGTTCAGGTAAGTCTACAGTAACAACAACGTCTTCCGTTTCTGTCTATAATGTGATCAATCATGAGGGATGGTTACATGTGTACTTAAGAATAGCAAGTGCCCTAATTAAACTTGTAATTTTCAGTTATCCGAGAGTTCTATTTCACCTGCTCATGCTGGGGGTTTATTTTTCTTCAGATAAATACTTCATTTGTCAAACCTATAATTACACGTACTTGTACTCAAATACATTTCTCATGTCTCAACTGTATTATGGTCTGTAACGTAATTAATATGTATGTAGTCTACAGGGTGTCCAAACAGTGTGGAATCCAAATAAGGTAAAGCACGAAATTACCATTTGACTCACATAATATGGTTTTTAAACACTTATCGTAATTATAGTAATTACTGTCTCTGACCATATAGAACTAACGAATTCGAGTGACTACATTTAATATTATTTTCACAAAACTGACAGAGACTAAGTGATAGAATCATGAACTTGACGGTTGGAGTACATTGGTTGGGTGGGGGGGGGGGGTTGTTTGGAACATTGGGTGAGGAATATAACACAATCATAACAAACTGTTTATAAGTTATATTGTTGAATAATAACCTTCAAAGATAAAATATAATACATTTATAGTAATCAGACATTATGGACACCCTGTATATCTCCGAAAACGGTCACTCAGATGTACATATTTTGACGTACATATCCTGTACCTGTGATATATAATTCTATTAATGAAATATGAAGAAAATATGGCACCTACCGGAGTTAACTATTGACTCAGTATTAGATAATAAAATAAACAGGTGCTTTATGATTTCTGGATAAAGTGAGACGAACACAAACGAGTGAAGTATTTCGTTTTGTTCAAGTTGTTTATGACAGCGAGAGTGTCATCAAAGATGTTTATATTTTAGAAAAGAGAATGATAATGTTACACTGTAAACACGACAATGTTTATTGTAATGCTACTAGCGGTGTCTCCATGGTAAGTGTCTTTGTTTTTCTTCTGTACAGCAAACGACCTTTCCTGCTTTGGAGAAACCGTCAATTGACCTTTCTCAGATCAGCGAAGTATTTATTTTGAACTTTGTTTACAAGTAGCCTTTTAGGTTTAGATACATTGAAGTAACTAGATCTGAAAATTCAGATGTGTAGGCGAGCGTACATTTTAATGCCTGTCTAGTTGCCATTTCAGTTTCACTGTACGTGTATATTGTGTGTGTGTGTGTGCTACACTTATCATATATTGTCATAGCCTGTCAGCAACGACAAGTGCATTACTACTTACCATATTACTATATATATATATATATATATATATATTTATATATAAGCAGAACAAATTGTATGCATTTAATAGTATTTTCTCTGGAAGATAATGCCCTAAGTTAGTTAGGAGTTTTAGTGTCACCATGAGATACAAGATCCTTACCCGTACAAAAATCCCGAATCTCATCTCTAACCAACTTATAAGTCGACAAAGTGATCATAGCAGGGCTACTTATACAGATAACCATGTGATCATGGCAGGGCTGCTTATACAGATAACCATGTGATCATAGCAGGGCTGCTTATACAGATAACCATGTGATCATAGCAGGGCTGATTATACAGATAACCATGTGATCATAGCAGGGTTGCTTATACAGATAACCATGTGATCATAGCAGGGCTGCTTATACAGATAACCATATGATCATAGCAGGGCTGCTTGTACAGATAACCATGTGATCATAGCAGGGCTGATTATACAGATAACCATGTGATCATAGCAGGGCTGCTTATACAGATAACCATATGATCATAGCAGGGCTGCTTGTACAGATAACCATGTGATCATAGCAGGCTGCTTATATAGATAACCATATGTATGGCATTATAGACAAGACACAGAGCTGAACTATATGAGATACATTTTTAAATATCTCATTTAGCCCTTAAAGCCAACAAAACCTAGTTGAGAAAACAATATATATATATATATATATATATATATATATATATATATATATATATAGAGAGAGAGAGAGAGAGAGAGAGATTAATTACACAATCTGGACCTTCATCTGTATATGAATATAAATTACTTAGCATGTCATAATGTATGCATCAATTCTCTTGCCACTCAGGTGCACATAACTTGACGACCTTCATCCGATAATCAATAGATGTATATTATAGGATTTAGCATCAACAAAGTAAATCATGCGTCATCTGTTTAAGTTATTGTATCCAGAATTATGACCCAATTATTAGAAAATTAGCAAAATATACAAGGTAACCAATAAACAAAGAAGGAGTAGACCTATAACATCAGCTGGACATTATAGTTGGTAACCTCTTTTGTTGTTATCAGGTCATGTGATGATCACTGAGAGATCCATTTTTCCGTTGTGTATATGTTGTTGTTTAAAAAAAAATTAGGATACATATATAGCGGCACTGGCTCAGAACATCGACATCTCTAAACATCCCCTGAGACCTCTACCTCCATAAATCTAAATAAAACTAGACTTATATCAATCTAAACATAAAATGTTCTACACCTCCACATATCGATACATATATACGTAGACCTATACATGTGTCTGGTCTACTCATCAGCCTGTGGGGACCAACTAATTCGTTTTTCGTACGTGACAAATATGTCACGCCCACTGGAAAGCGGCTACATGCAGGCTACGTACAAAAGCGGAAGCACGTAAAACATACCATTTGATACCACAGCTCGCAACAAACAACACGTGCGTGTGGTTCAATAGGGAGTTACTACACACATAAGACAACTACTTTCACACCATAGTTTACATTCAAGAGTAATTTCCTGTGGTCAAAAAGAAACCTGTATATAGAACATTTCTACACCACAGATTTATTCTGGGTTCGAAAAACTAAACAAATCCTACCTATATGAACCTATCGATAGACGTCGGACTAGTCTGGCGTCGCAAGTTGTCTCTAACCTGAGTTAAAAGTTAGGCTTTTTATAGGCCCTGGGTGAGTTAACCAACATTACAGTTCATTGAACACGTGAACATAGCAATACTGCACAATGGATTATTACTGGACTAGAACGAAATATCGTCTCAAACCTGAATAAATACTATGATTTACTCGAACCTAACAGCTAATCCTTATACGTTTCCGTTCATCACTAAGTGAACGTTCATCCACGCCTAATTTAGCGCCTTAAGTATATGTAGTGTGTGGTGGGATCTGTGTGTGTGTAACCGGCTGCTTCCACTGTATTATTATTATTATTATTATTATTATTATTATTATTATTATTGCACATACAGGTATGTGAGCAAACGGTATAGGTTACTTTATTTATATCGCGTTATATATCTAGACTTATGCACTATGAATGTATAGCTCTAAAAAGAATAAATACTGCTTTGAATCGATGTGTGCCCAAAAGGTGGCAGCACCGGAGCAACACCGGGTTTCAGGGCCAAAAACGCTGTAGTTATCGATCAACTGATCGAAGTACTATATATTTGTTGCTTTGCATGTACAAAGAGCTTAGTTTCGTTGGTGCTACAATAAAAGTGTGTGTTTTATGTTACATATAATAAAGGTGTGGGCTCAGGTTTTCGTGATGTTTATAATTCTTACAGAATTATGACCAAACGACCATTACCTAAATAGAAAACAAATTATATATATTAATGCATATATAATGCAGCTATAATTGGAAATAAAGCATATATTTTAGTACATATAATATATATTATGATAATAATCTTAATACCTCCAATAATAGCAGAAATAGTAGTATTTTCACTCAGCCCAAATAGCACCCGGCATTTGGTGCCAATGGTCACAGGTTCGATCTCAGCGGTCGAAACTTTTCCAGAGATTTCTCGGCTCACAACATCGTGGGTGGCTGACCACGTTAAATGGCGCTGTCGTCTCCACTGAATTATTAAAAATAAAGGCGGACCTTAAAGACCCCTGGGGACGTAAAACAGTCTGGCAGTAACCACCCAGGATATTTCGGCTCCATCTTTCCGTACTTCTTCCCTATGAGTGATGGGGGAGGAGTTTTCTCAACCACTCCAACATAGAGGCTTTGCTGAATAAGCAACCGCCTGTGGATTCTTCCCGAAAAACAAAGCAAGTAGCTGTATCCAATGCCACCGCTTGAGATGTGAAGCGGTGTTTCTATTCCTGAGTCAGGAATTATACTGTAATATGATAAATGTAGTTATCACGGACATGGATCAACGTTAGAGTTATTATGTTGTAGAAACGTCCTGGAAATGTAAACAGTAAACGTTCTGAGATATTCAATTGAGTGAAAAGTTATGATTTTTTTAAATTTCAGAAATGATATGGTCATTTTTATAAGAAAAAGAAATCCATCAAAATTAGATTTGCCAACTAACTTTTGTTGTAGTTTATTATCGGAAAAGACAATCTCTACAGAACCAATTTGAACAATTTACTGATGCACCATAAGCTGATAGCAATTCTTCTTCTTACTTTCACTTTTTAGGTGAAAGTTCGAAGTCAACTTATTTAGAGTGACTATCTAATTAATCCATTTGCGTGTAATTGGGTAGTTAGATCATTTACTTGAAAAGACAGAGACACACAGTTCTTTTCGAATAAGATTTCATTGTTTGGTTTATAAGTTTGCTAAATATATTTCTATAATGTCTGGTCTTACCGAATTTCCATTAATTATCAAACGATTCAGTATCACGCAGTCTAATGCTTCATTCATTTTAGAATCTTGCATGTTACAAAACAAACGTAGAGAATATTACAACAGTTACACTCACTGAATGTAATTTTGAATGTCAATAAACCCCCTTCTCCGAATAATTTTCAAACTGACATATTTTATTGTTTTATTGACAAATCAGAATTTGGACCTCGTTTATCTATATGAACATTATACCCTCAGCAAACAGTTCAGATATAATTTTTATATTAATGGTTTATAATAAAAACCCAATACAATAAGACTTTCTATCATTAAAAATATAATTTCTGTTTTATGACAACATCAGTTACAGAATCAAATGTCTGGTCATCCCGAAAACTCAGGTCATCCAGTCAGATACTGTTGCAGTTACTCGTGTGTCTCGGCATAATTCATATGGTGATTGTGCATTAAGTGTTGCAGCTGCCAGTTTGTGAAATAGTTTCCCGGTAGATATTAAAATTATTAAGATTTTAGTAATTATATTATTAAATTAATCAAAGCTCATGGTTTTTTTTCTATAAAACCGAGTAAGGAGTTAGCCAAAACCCTTTAATTAAGTATCGCTGACATCTTTCCCACCAAAATATTAAATTGCCAAAATTTTAATAGGTACGGAAAGTTTCTGAAAAATTCTTAAGATTGTTCGGAAGTTCTCATT